>JAYDZJ010000081.1:6249054-6259820 GCA_034509065.1 Eueides lybia
ACTATTGATAGACTTAAGCCTCAATATAGTAAAGCTTCGTCAATTTCGTTTGTTTTGTTAATTTTATTTTAATATTGGTTTTTTTCATTATTAATTTATAATAAAATATTTAGAAAATTTCAACTTCACTAGGTTATTGGTCATTCTTATGTATATTATACCATAACAATGTTTTCTTTGTCACAAAGTATGTGTTTACATAATCATGTGCTTGTCAATGTAATAATAATAATATCCATGTTAAGATAGAAAATATTTATATTAATTTAATTGAACTTTGCACTTGTTTTGCTATTAAACAGTACTAAATTTTAGTAAAGTAATAATGTAATTTTTTCTTACAATGTAGTTTAGATAAAAAAATAGTTAATATCAATAGAAATTAAATAAAAGAAGTAACATTTAATAATATTTTCCATTGTAGATAATAAGCTTTATTTATAATTTATTGCTACTTAATATAATATTAATTTTTATAATACAGGATCTTTAGCAAAGGGTACACAGGACAATGTTACATCATTAGTAGAACAGGGTTCAACTATAGTGCTAGTAGAGTTATTAAGGGTGGTTCCGACTGGTACAAGATTTGCGGAGGCATGTTTATGTGCATTAAGAAGTATATTTCAACATCCACCCGCACCAATTGGTGCTTTGCCTACTGACATGAGACTGCTGACAAGATTGACTCGTATGTATCGATTTTTCTTTAAGTTTTATGTTTGTTTTTTTAGAAATCTGTGTTTGGGCAAGTTTGTACAGTAAAGCAATAGGTTGTCGGTTCTATCTAACTATGTAGTAATATAGGAAATGACTTTCAAAATTTTAATTTTTTTTCTTTGGTAACAAGGCAAAGCGTAATGTTGAGTTCTATCACTCTGCCTACTCTGCCATTTTCAAGATGATGCTGAGAAAAAAAATAAAGTATTTTTCCTACTAATCAATATATTTTGTAAATATGTATTATAATTTGTGTGTATCTTCTATACTAATTTTAGTTTGGTTAAAAAATGCAAAAAAATCTACATAATTGTATTCCGTGTTACTTATTATTCTAAATGATATAAGAGTGAAACAGACCTTAACAAGGTGTGTTGAATGTTAAAAGTGATAAAAAAAAAATATAATTTGAGTATGTTATGCATATTTTAACAGTTTTCACTTTTCATCTGTTGTATACTTTGGTTTTAAAGGTTTCATAATGTTATTGATTTAAACTGGAATATGAGTTGGATATAATATATTATTTTTAAATTTAAAGTCATTGTGTTGAGACAGAAAGTTATTAAATATATAATAAAAAAAAACCATCAAGACCCAGAAAACAGAATCTAAATAATACTTACACTTTTTTACACAAAACATAATTGAATTATTTTCATTTCCCTCCTTGTAAAAAGACAGAGCAAGGGGTAAAATTCTGTCACTTAACACAAATGTCTTGAAAAGTACAAAATGAAAATATCTTAACAATACATTCCCTCTGTAAACTATGCTATGTGTGATATATAGACCTACAAAAAATTTTGAGTAATATATGTTCAAACAGAAATAGCCCGCGATGGTTCACCGACAGCTCGAGCATGTGTAGTTCGAATCCTTTCAATATGGTGCGGAGGTCCCATAGAACAAGATGCTTTATGTGCAGCGGGGGCATGCACTGCCATAGCTGCCCTTCTCGTATGTAGGGGGTTCTCTGCTCCACCACTGGCGAGGGCTTTACCTGCCTTGGATTTGTTAGCGGCAATGTGCTTTGAAAATGGAAATGTTTGTCAGATTGTGCTTAATACAAAGTGAGTAATAATTATATGTTATAATTTAGTACTAAATGAATTTTAGGTATTGATTTTATTTTTATGTTAATTAAATAGGTATTGATTTTAATGGCAAATGAGTGTAATGTATATTAACTCTGATACTAAGGAATAATAAATATAGTAGTAGTTTAATATGTATGGTAGTAGTAGTATGAAAATAATACAAGAAAAAAAAATACATACAATATATATTTTTTGTGTTTATTAATTAAGTATATTCTTTGTCTTTAGATACTATTTTTTATAATTAGAAAGAAAATGCTAAGCAGCAATATTTATTATAGAAATTAATAATTTCGTTATAATTTCCTCACAGTCACAGACTGTTAAACAGACCTTGAACTGTTGCAGTGTCCTAAATCTAAAATTACGCTTTTAAAAAAATGTACATTTCTCACAAATTTATATGCAGTAAATTATAAATGAATATAGCATCATGAAACTGGAAATGTGGATGATGGAAATAATTACTGAAATGAATGTACACCATACAATAATTCCATTTGCTTTCCAACACTGTGACACTGTACCACAAAAGTATTAATACAAGGATTTTTTTTTGTGGAGAACGAAAGTGGAACGGAGTGTTTTGACACTAGGTTCCCGGGTTCCCTCTGCCTACCCTGCCTTGCGCGGGATACAGCGTGAGGAAATTTTCCATTAGAAAAAAATCTAAACAAATATTTATATTCAATTAAACAGCCCTAGTGCCACAGCGTCTGACTAAACGCGTAAACGCGACGGTTCTGGGTTTGATTCCTATTTGAGTTATTTTTATAATTTTTTGCTCGAATAAGTGAATAAAAAAAACGTGTTTATAAATTTCTCTATTCAACGTAGAATGTCTCGAAAATTAGCTGGGTGTGAATGTTTTACCACTTTTTCCTGCGTAGCTAAGTGGGCAAGGGCCCCGGTGCATAGAGAGAAAATCAGGCCCTCACCCCTTTTTTCACGTAGCTTGAACTTTTATTGCCCTTCAAAGGGCCCCCCGAGGTCCGGGGCCCTGGTGCACTACATCACCGGGCCCTACACAAGTGCGTAAAGATAAAAAAATAAGTACATACATATAAAATTTTGTAGGCACGGTGATAAAACAATACCAGAGCTTCTAACAGTGTTAGTGTCAAGGGATAAACCGTTGCCCATCGCAATGGGGGCCGCGAGGTGTCTCACTTTCATACATCGAGCTGGAGCTCTGGCGGCTGATGATAACAGGTACGGTTAACAAAAGAAAAATTAAGCAATAGTTCATTCTATAACCTTTCTTCAACCAATCTGCTCATAGTCACACGACTGATTGCATGATGAGCTATATATAAAAAAAAAAGCAATAGTTCATTAGATTAGGGCCTTTAACCAAACAAACAAATTAGTTTTATAATTTGATTGTGATAAAGATATGAATATATCAAAATATGATAATTATTTTACTATTATCGTGGCCTGTAAATGCGTTAGGTTTTTGGGTTCGATCCCCACTTGAAATGAAATATTTTATATTTAAAATTGAAATTTTATTATCTCATTTCTTCGTTCAGCTAAAATGGCAAAGCGTGGCGTTGAGTTCCGCCACTCAACACGCAATGCCTCAAATTCGGCGAAAAGTAGGAAAACAAATGGGAGTGTCTGCCTATCCTGTCATTTACAGGATACAGCGTGAAGCTGAGGAACTAAATTTTAATATGTTATTAAAATGTAGTATTTTCTTGCCTAAATGTGGAATTTATAAATTATTATTTTAATATTATTATTAATATATGTTGCAGGATAGTTTTCGGTGCGTTACCTTGTCTCGCTCGCTTGTGTACTAAAGACATGCCGGAGGATATTCGGGCGACGGCCGCTGAAACCCTAGCTTATTTAGCAGAGGTATGCTTAATGCTAATTTTATATTGCGTTATTTAAAGTATTTTTTCATACTAGAGAAAGGAAAATGAATAGAAATGTATGATAGTTTGAATAAGGCGGGACTCGAAACTGCGATGGCCGTCAGATAGGTAACAATTTTAGAAATCCGTTCTTGTAGAACTGGGTTGAAATTGAGAGCTCTTGATATTTATTTTCATTTCTATATTGTACTAGCTGCTTTGCCCGCTTGTATTACACAATTTTATTTGTTGATTTTAATTACTTTTTTGTTATAATAAAATGATCACTCTTAAGCTCTCTCTTTACATTGAAAACTAAAATATTAGCCAAACAGACAAAAATAAAAAAAAACACTAAACGACAACGTTTATAAAATTTATTATATGTATAAATTTATCAGTACATAGAAAGAACAAGAGAAAATAATTATTTTCATTTCCTTATTCTTGTGGACGAAGTGCGATTTTTTTTCTGTCTCCCAATTCAGTGTCTAGAATAAGAATGGAAAAGTTAATAGTATTTTTCTTCTGTATAGTTATATTCTCAGGTTAAAATATAAATTGATAAATGCTTAATATTTATTTTTACTGCTTTAAAACTAGGGAATGACATTAAGACTATTTTTAACATAGGCCTTTTCAAAACATTTATGAGTTCATTTTTTTGCTTTGTGAAAGGTTATTTCTATTATATTTATATGTGATATTTTTTTAATGTGTGTTTGTGAATCTAGATTAGAATATTTCTATTTTAAAATATTTTATCTTCATTAGTGTGTATAAAATTATATACATAAGCTGACTATAACGCCTGTTTCGCGTGCGCCTGTAAACACGACAGGTTGTGGGTTCGATGCCCTCTATATATATATATATATATATATCAAGGAAATGGTAGCTAGTATAACAATAAGCTTTAACCGGCGAAGTCGTATTCAGTTCAGTACATTATAAAATCTACCTTATAATATACTAGTACCACATAAGTAACTAACATCATAATAATTATTAATTTGTGCATGACATTGGCCTGTCGCGGCGCAGCGTCACAAACGTGTGACTGTAACCGACTGGTTGTGGGTTCGATCCTCACTCGAGGGAATGAAGTTTTTAATATTATCAATTTAAATATTTCTTCGCTTTGGTAACATCTTAAAACGCGACGTTGACTTCCGCCATTCAACACGCAATGCCTCAAATTTGGCGGAAAATAGAGAACGGAAGTCGAACAGAGTGTCTTAACTAACTTCCCAAGTTCCCTCTACCTAATCTACATGATACAGCGTGAAATTATATTATTATTTTCAATATTCCAGGTAGACACATCTCTACAGAGGCTAGCTGCCATTTCAAACCACCTGATGTCTTCTCTAGCGGATATTGTGAATTGCGCGTCGGCATCAGCTAAGCAAGGCGCGTTTAAATGCTTCGCGTCTCTTGGAGCTAACGATGAGGATATAAGAAAGAGGATCATAGAAACACACGGGCTGATGGTGCATATTGTTAATGGGATGTCTTATCATGAGCCGTCGGTTAGTTTGTGGTTTATTTTTGTATGTGATTTTTAAAATGTTTTATTTGATCTCTTTTTAGTTTTATTTTATTTGAAATATAGTATAGTAGGCAGGAGGATAGTGTTAAGTCATTCTGTTCACCTTGCCTTTAATTTTCGAGTGGTGGATCTAAATGGCGTGCTTTGTTTTATTATCAGAACGAGGAATATAATAGTTAATTCTTCATATAAGAATCGAACCCACAATGGTTGAACTTAGGACGCCGGATGTTGTGAACCACTGCGCAACGACAGTGCGATACTGAAAACAAAAAAGTAAAGATTAAAAAATATATGGGTATTTGTTGCGTCGTTAATTATACCGTTGTCAGAGGCTATTTTTTTTTAATTTTTGTTATAAACATATAAAAGTACTGTTTTTTAGGTTCGATTAGCCGCTGTGAGATGTCTTCATTCACTCTCAAGATCGGTCCAACAGTTGCGAACAACATTTCAGGTATTATACACACACAAGTGTAGTAGTTTTGTATTTTTACTATTTTTAAAGTGTTATTCCACACATAGGAAAGAAAAATACTGAATTTAAAACCGTATAAAAAATTGAACGAAGCAGGATTTGAAACCATCCAAGCGCTCTGACCAACAAAGCCATTCGTTCTCACCAAGCTCTGTCGAAATTTTTGTACGCTTGTTACAATTTATTTATGTTGTTAGCATCTCTGTAGAGAGATTTTTACAAATTTTCGCTACCTAAAGACGTTAGAATTATCGATTAGCAAGAGAGAATGCTATTTATTAAACATTTTTACTATTTTTAAAGTATTATTCCACACTTAGGAAAGAAAAATAATGAATTATTTTTGGGTAGCGGAATTTTTTTTTGTTTGTTTGCGAAAATCTCTCTACAGAGATCATTATCTCACTCAAGGAAATTAAATATTTTTTTGTAGCTTAACGCTGTATCCCGCACAAGGCAGGGTAGACAGATGGAACCCGGGAACTTTCACGTTCCACTTCCTTCCCCACTTTCCGCCGATTTTTGAGGCATTGCGTGTTGAGTGGCGGCACTCAACGCTGCGCTTTGCCTTATATTACAATATTTAAATTGAAAATATTAAATATTTCATTTCCTCGACTGGGGATTGAACCCAGAACCTGTCGGTAACAGGCAACGCTCATGCCGTTGCGTCACGACAGGCCACTTAAATATTTAATATGTTTAATTTGAATATTTAACATTTCAACACGAAATACCCCAAATTCGGCGGAAAGTGGGGAACGGAACGGAGTGTCTTAACAATAGGTTCCCAAATTCCCTCTGTCTACTCTGCCAAGTATGGGATACAGCGTGAAGCTGAGATGAGAGTGAGATATTACCACTAAAATAATTAATTAAAATTCCAGGACCATGCAGTATGGAAGCCTTTAATGGAGTTGCTGAATGATTCCCCCGGAACTGAACTGCTGACCGTCGCGTCGTCTACTTTATGTAATTTGCTGTTAGAATTCTCACCGGCAAAAGAACCTATGTTGGATCAAGGTGTGATTATACTATTCCTTTATTTTATATCTATGACATTTTTTTTGGTTGATAACGTCTTTTGAATCGATGAGCGCCGGCTGCATGAACGAAAACTTGTCACGTTCCGTCTCTCGAAAGCGAATTGATATAAGCGTTTGGCGCGGTGACGCATATATAACTCTTACAGTTAAAAATAGTAATTATTATAATGATAATTCAGTGATAATAATTCAATTCAATTTATAAGTTTAAATTTTTTTTTCTTATGGCGTTATAACGTAAAATTTTCATCCATAACAGAATTTATTCACAACCATTATTTTTTTTAGTTTCATTCTCTATCCTGCATATAACACGGTAAATAGAATTTATATGTCAAGGACATTCAGTTCTTGACTTTTCGCCTGGATTTGAGACATTCTAAAAAAAGTTGACATAAAGTGACTACAATAAAGTTATTTTCAAAATTTTAATACATATTTACTTTTTTGTGTTTTGTGGTTGAAGATTTAATAATTTGATTTTTAGACACTACTTAATGCATTTTTTTTATTGACTGAGCTTTTTAAGGGGTAATGTTTGTAACCCTCCGTTACTCGTTCATTCCCCACTTTCTACAGAATGAACCGCTTTGCCTCTTTAAAAGAGGTAAGAATTGAAAATTAAAAATTTATATTTCTTTTTCCCTAAAAACAACCATCAGTATACAGTTAGACGCCCACTCCATTCCATTTCCCAATTTCTACTGAATTTGAGGTCATGATAAAACCTGAAATTTAATATCGATGACTTTTTTTACTAAATGTAAAAATTTGAACCCGCTCCTTTTGAAAACCGTCCGTCCGTCTCTTGTAAGAAGAAGCATATAAGAATTTCGATATAGCTTGGTGAGAACGAACGGCTTAGTTGATCAGAGCGCTTGGTTTCCAAGCGCGGGTTCAAATCCTGCTTCGTTCAAATTTTTATACGTTTTTAAATTTAGTTTTTTTCCTGCCTAAGTGTGGAATAACAATTTAAAAATAGTAAAAATATTAAATATTTTTATTATATTATATTTTATTAAGTAAATATTTTGTTTAAATTTTTTTTTTTCAACCAGGCGCTGTAGAAATGCTGTGTAATTTAACAAAGAGGCCGGAGGCGGCGTTACGGTTGAATGGAATTTGGGCGCTAATGAATATGGCTTTTCAGGTGAATTGTATGTTTGTTATAATATAAGGTTCTGTAGTCGGTTGTGGGTTCGATCCCCACTTGATATATTTAAATTAAATATTTATAATGTTTTCATTTTCTTATTCCTGGTAATATTGGCAAAGCGCCGCGTTGACTTCCGCCACTTTACATGCAATACCTTAAATTCGGTGTAAAGTGGAAAACAGAACGGAGTGTCTTGACACTAGGTTCCGAAGTTACATCTGCCTACTTTGCCATGTGAAGGATTCTAATTATAAATTTATAAAGAAAATGTTAACAGGTCTCTTGTTTTTGCTTCATGCTTTTCCCTGTTTGAAGCGGAGAACTTAGTGACATTTTTTCTCTAAATTCCGACCAAATTAGAGTGTTTGGTGGTGGATCTTAACGTCATACTTTGTTCTGTTAGAGCGTAGAAAAGAAAATAATTATCGATCGATCATTCGTATTAGTATTCCCGATTTGATCAAAATTGTGCGGAATACAGCTTAAAGTTAAAATATAAAAAAAAAATATGAGACACACCAACCATACAATGTAACATGTTGTGTTCTTGTACATGTATCACTAACAGATGTCTGTTACCTTTATAGTATTTAGGAAATATTTTAGATAGATAACAATAAAAAATATCACATGTAATAAATAAAATCACAATCAAAATAAAAAAAATCTAATATTTTTTAAATTACAATATATAGATTAAAATAAATCCTATTATAAATAATATATATTGTTTCAGGCTGAACAAAAAGTGAAACAGCGTATATTATGTTGTTTGGGTACAGAGCAAATGTTTAGGTTGCTGGGCGACGGCGACACGAGGGTTATAATGAAAACTTTAGGATTATTAAGAAATTTACTGTCAACAAGGCATCATATAGATGCTATAATGGCGGAATATTCATCACAAGTTATGCAGGTATCTTTAAATAGTTAATTTTTTTTAGCTTCACGCTGTATCCCGCACGAGGCAGGGTAGGCAGAGGGAACCCGGGAACCTAGTGTTAAGACATTCCGTTCCACTTCCGTTCCCCACTTACCACCGAATTTGGGCCATTGCGTATTGAGTGGCGGAACTCAACGCCGCGTTTAGCCTTATTACCAGAGCGAAGAAAGAAAACATAAAATATTTAAATTGAAAATATTAAACATTTCATTTCCTCGACTGGAGATCGAACCAAGAACCTGTCAGTTACAGTTAAACGCTTGTGCCGCTGTGCCACTACAGGCCTAGTTAATGTTTATGTAATTTAATTATACTTGCTCTACTCTGGCTCAATAGAATAACCATTTTACTGTATACGCGAGAGGTTATAGGTACGATCCCTACTTGTGGCAATGAGATATTTAATATTTTCAATTAAAATGATTAAAGCGCGGCTTTGAGTTCCGCCACTCAACACGTAATACGACAATCTTTATACCAGTAGGCAAGTGGGGAAGTCTTAAAAGTAACTAATAAACTTACTTCCCTTTTTATTAAACGGCATGCTGTCATTGCTTATGATAATAATTAATTTAAAAATTACAAAAAAAAATCGATAGTAGAAACATCATTAGTAGAGACTTTGCTATGGTGAATAGAGCTATACAATCTTCTAATATTGAAGTCTATTACTTGTACTTTATAATGTAATAGTACGAAAAACGATGCTAACATTTAAAAATGGAATGTTTATTTAATATGTTGAATATCTAAGCATTTTATTTAACTTCAATCAGATATAATAATTTCTACGAAATTATTTTCAACTAAATCTAGTAGAATACTAAATTTAAAACGCATAAAAAATTTGAACGCAGCAGGATTTGAACCCGCGCATCTTGGAAACCGTCCAAGTGTGGAATATATTATAAATCTGGTAGAATTTATCCCTTATCTACGTTTAATATAAAATATTGATGAAATATATAATTTTCCAGGCAGTAATTGTAGTATTAGAAGGTTCGTATCCAGCGGAAGTGAAGGAACAAGCGTTATGTATCCTCGGGAACATCGGCGACGGGGAAAAAGCGAAGGACCTTATTATGGCCAATGAGGATGTCTTACGGAAACTTGTTGATTATTTGGTAATATGATAATTTCAAATATTTTTTTAAGTAAATATTAATATTATTTTCATATTATTTTAGATTATTGCAAATGTAGCGTTTTTTTCTTGTATATAAGAAGAATAATGTTAAAAAGTATCAATTTTAAAGTATGTACTGAAATTATGTTTCATATATGATTTAGTAATAAGTTAGTTAAGGTAATTACCATGGGTAACTATACTATTCAGTACAATGCCTGTTCCGCGATATATATAATTGCAACTTTTTTTTTATATTACAATAAGATTGCAGTAAAGTGCGAGTGTAAGCGATAAACTGTGGGTTTAGTTTCCATTAGAGGTACTAGAATATTTTATATATTTAATTTTTCGTTTTGGTATCGAGGCGAGGGCGTTGTTGAATATCGTCACTCAACACGAAATGCTCCTGAAAGTCGGCATAAAATGGCGCAACGCAAGTATCTTAACACTGGGTTCAGAAATTTTACCTTACCATGTGGGTGGTTACCTTGCTATGTGCGTTATACAGTGTGAAGATATAAAAAAAGATATAGCTTAGGCATGTTTTAAATAATACTAAATTTAAGAACGTATAAAATTTTGAACAAAGCAGGATTTGAACTCGCGCCTCTTGGAAACCGTCCAAGTGCTCTGACCAACTGAGCCATTCGTCTTCACCGAGCTCCGTCGAAATTTTTATACGCTTGTTACAAGTTATTTACGTTGCTAGCATCTCTGTAGGGAGATGTTTACAAATTTCCGCTACCCAAAGATAATTAGAATTATCGTTTGGCAAGA
>JAYDZJ010000081.1:7323884-7335732 GCA_034509065.1 Eueides lybia
ACAATGAACAACTTACAATTTATGTCAATTACATTCCCTTTCTAATACCAGTGACCAAAAATGTTATTAGTTTTTGCTTGCAAAAAATAACTCATACCAATTTAACAATCCCATAATAGTTAATGGTTATATAATATTTAATAATTTGTATAAGTGTATTGCGGCAACCAGCATAATATTCACAACAACAATCAGACTGAATTAGAACATAATAAATATGAAACTATATTTTTTTACTATTAAATATAAACATTATAGCAGTATGTTCTAATTCGAATCAAGGATATCGCAAGTTGCATGCAGAATACCTACGCGGGGATTTTGCAGTGAAAGTAATACCGCCATCATCGGTCTCACGGCGCGGCTCCTCGTCCTCCTGCAGCACCTCGTCTATATAGTCTATTGACAAAGGAAATTTTACATTAGTATTCAGAACTAAAATTTAACATTATACACATTTATACAATGATATTAATATAATTGCAATTAGGTACTTAAATTTTTTTCAAGTTTAATCAACTTCAAGAGATTTTTCTTATTTAAATAACAAATTTAAAATATTAGCATCCATGCAACAAAAGTGAAAGTAGCTTGTGTGGGAAAAAAACAATACAAAAAAGTGTCACTGTTGAAAATTTCACAGTACGTACGTACGGCTAAAAAGCGTAGGTGTCGCAAAACAACATAAAAATGGTGCCAGTGAATAATAAATAAAATTAATACCACACGTGCATGCGACTGACACTGGTGATAATATTAAAGAATTATTAAGTACCTAATCTATAATATTTTTTTTTACCGTGCGTGAACTGTTTGGCCGAACCGTTTTGCTGGAATTCTGGAAAAGTTACATGATTTTTTCCATCCTGTAAAAATAATATATTTAAAATTGATAAAATGAATATAATGCATATAATGTTGTAAAATATTCGAATTATTTTAATCATACATACGAGGGAAGGTTAAAAAATTCGTGGAATGGAGGGGTTGGAGTAGGGATAGGGATTCATCATTAGTATATAAATAGAGTATCAGCCCTGTTGTCTCTCCACGTCTGGTAACGCTGTAAAGACCATCCCAGCTGTGTCACTCAGGGTAAAAAAACCTGTTGATACATTCGCTTACGAACAACCAAGTAAACTGCTAAACAAGTTAATCCGGAAATTTAAAGTATGGAGAAAATTGAACACTGTGCCGTGATAAAATTTCTTACCTAGCAGGGAAATAATGGCCAAACCATTTTAAATGAAATGAAAGCCGTTTATGGGGACGATTGCCCTGGTAAATCCATGATTTGTAAGTGGCCGAGAGTCGATTGAAAACGACCCCCGCTCTGGACGGCCAGTTAAGGCCACCACATCAGAAAAAGTGGAAAATTTTTAGCGGACGACGCCCGTTTAAAGAAAAAACAGTTATCTGCATTAGTTGGAGTATTAGATACCACCGTTCTGCGGATCCTACATGATCATTTGAGTGTGACAAAAGTCAGTGCAAGATGTGAACCAAGAATGCTTACACCGCATGACGCATGACCGTAGCGCGTCGATGCTTCAAAGAAATTCTTTGAGTTGAGTGCAGATGAACCGGCACAGATTTTGGAACGGATAATCCCTTCCAAAGTCTGGAGATGAAACATGGGTCCATCACTTTGAGCCTAAGTCAAAACAGGAGTCCATGCAATGGCATAAAAAGGGCACACCACCCCCAAAGAAATTCAAGATGTCACAATCGGCTGGAAAGTTGATGGCTACTCTTTTTTGGGATTGTGAGGGATAATACTGATTGATTACGAAGAAAAGGGAAGAAACATAACTGGAGAATAATACGTATCGGTACTAAACAAATTAAAGGAGAACGAAACGAAACCATCTAAGAAAAACGTCGAGGAAAATTGGCTTAGGGTGTGTTGCTCTTAAAAACAACGCGCCAGTCCACAACAGCAGAGTTGCAATGGCTGTCTAGATTTGGCCCCTAGTGATTTTCTTTTGTTCGCCAATTTAAAAAAAAGACTTAAAGAGAAGGACAACCGACGACAGAGGTGAAGGAGATAATTTTGGCCCATTTTAAGGCGAGAGTAATAATATTATGTCGACGATAACGAAAAATTAATTAATATATCCAATAAAATTATTCTGCTTAAGGGTGATTGAAAAGTAAAAATAGATTTATTGTTTCATTTAATTCGGAACTCTTTTATTCCACGAACTTTTGAACCTCCCCTCGTATAACTTACCTGCTTTCCACGTTTACTTCTCTTATGATGATGTTTACGGTCGCCTACTAACCGTCGTATATTCATGTGAGTTTTATAATTAACTTGGGTTCCTAAATCACGATCGTTAACAGCGTGTCTACTGTAACTCAAACGACGATGCTGAAAAACACGCATAATCAATTATATTTGTACAAAATAAAATGTTACTTATTAAAAGCGGTTTGTTCTTTGTATAAATTGAGCGTAAAAAAGAAAGTAAAAAATTTTGATTCTATACCCTTACACGTCTATACGGTTTGCATAGCTCTTCAGCAAGAAGGTGATGAATCCTAGCATCAGTCAAATCTTTTTTGGACGGATTATATTCCAATTCCTGCATATCTATATTCCATGTTGAAGAGTCCAGTTGAGTAAAGCTAGGACTGAAAAAATATAAATATTTTTTTTATAGGTAGCATATATAGGTATATTTATTATTTATATACACATATTAGCTAGCGGCCCGCGGCATCCTCCCTTGAATCAAACTATTTGATTTATTAACTTGCAATATTTTCTTGTTCTAATAAGAATATCATTTATAAGACAATATCTATACGTTCAAAACTAAATTTCGGCTTAATGAATAAAAATTTTGTAACAATTTTATCGAACTTGATACTAAAAATTAACGTTGTTTGATTGATTGATTGATGAATAAAAAAGTAACATTAATTTTAAGTATCAAGAAATTTAAATAAAACAAACACTAAAAGTTGAGAAAAGGCTACCAAAATATAATAGATAAAACTGCATTTAAAACTGATTAGCTGGCAAACACACAGGCAGACAAAAAATTAAAAAAATCACTATTTTGAGCCCTATCATAATAATAAACGTCCCCTATAAATGTTTACTTCCGAGTACAGACAGTGATCGGTCACAGATTTAACATAAGTAAGTATATATTGTAGATACACTGTATAGTATGTGAAAATACATTTTCTAAATTTTAGCTGCCAATCGATAGGATGTTAGATATTATTTTTATAGATTGACATAAACACCTAATTGTGTTATAGAAAATGTACCTTCCATTGAAGTTAGTACTAGTGTAATTCTTAAAGATCGCTGACATTGATTCAGCTCCGGAAATGTTGCCGATCGTTGACGCGTTCCTTTGCATGTATTCAATGGCATCTCTCATCGCCAGCTTCGAATAAGTTTCAAGAATCTTTGGCTCAGCACCCTATTGACAAAATATTATTTATAATTACATAATTATCTAAGTCAAATTGAATATATATACATATTTTATAATTAAGCATCTTACCAGTGTAAATATTTATTTATTAACAAAAGAATTGAAATATATATATAAATATCTAGGAATAACAATAATTTCTACGATGTTTAGTGTTTATGGCAATTACCTGATAGTTTCTCAACAAGAAAGGCCTAATAAATCTATTGTCAAATCGTTTAAATTTGTCCCTCATATGATGATTACCATGTTTACCCAAAATATCTTCTATACCTGCCATCAAGTGGTCCATGAACTGAAAAAAGTATTTACAATCAACTAATATGTACTTATATTCTAATTTCATATATTACTATTCAAGAAATATTACCCGTTCATGAATTCTTTCATTCATCGTAGGCTTCCTCTTCTCAACAGTTTTAACATTTAATATTTTGACTAAAGGCTTAATGGTGATCCCTTGTATGAACACGGTAAAGTATATAACAGCTATGGTTGTAGTTACAAACATCGGTTGAAGTTTTACCACTTCAGGATCTATTAATAGCACCAATGCAAATGCGACTGCGCCTCGAAGACCTGTTGTGCGATATGGTATAAATGGGTCATGGATTGTTTATATACCAACTTTATGCTCCTTTCCATGAACAAATAAAGGCAAGAAATACATGCGGGTATTTTTGTAGGCATAAAATCAGAAGATTGCAGGACGAAATAATCATGTTTTTAAAATTCATATTGAACTACTACTGAAATTAGTAGCAATTTTTATACAGGAATAAATAATAATGTCTGTGTACAAAGAAACGATACATAAATTATAAATTGAATGATTAAACTCACCTCCGTATGACATAACAAATTTTTCTACCGTATTTAATTTGTGCAATCGAAACTTATTAGCTACAGCGCTAAAAATGTAAACACCTGAAAAGTAGTTTATTATTATTTTAAAAAATGCATATATACAACGTATAATAGAAATGAAGAAAAGTATATAATATAATTTGTTACCTATTATGCGAAAGACTGAGCAAAAGACGATTGTTAATAAGACAAACCAAGTGTTCCAGTCGTGATTGTTGTTGACTGTAGCGACTCCGAGAAACATAAATATGATAGTCTCAGATGAAGACGACAGCATTTTCATTGTATATTTTATTGTAGTATGCGACTTGTGCGATATATTTGCTTCTACATAATTCTTCATTGTTATTCCACAAAATGTTATACTAAAATAAAATGCAATAAATAATATTAGCTTGCTTTTACAAAATATCTAGTCACTTAACATTTTTTTGGAACAAGAGAGAACATCTAATATATTGTAATATTAAGTTACCAAGTAAAAACTGTAAGCTTTATTTATAAAATATATTTTTGAAGCTATTTATTTTATAATATAGAAGTAACTCACGCTAAAATTCCACTCATATGGAACATCTCTGCATTCAAATATGCTAAGTATGCCATAACAAATATGAATATGGGTTCAATAACCCTCACTTCGTGGGTAAATCGGGTCACCAGGCCGGTCGCGAAGCCCCATACAACTCCAATACATGTCCCACCGACAGCTACTACTAAAAATGACGCAAAGCCTGCCAAGAAATCCGTATACATAAGCCTAGACGGGCCCATTTCCCTGAAAATATATGTAACATAAGCTAGATGACAGCAATTTTTAGGGCACATAATGATTTAAATTTGCTTAACTTATTAGTATCACATTTTTTTATACTTATAACATATATTCATAATTTTTATTTTTATCCTATGTCTGCATACGCTAGCAGCAGGTACATATGTAATTTAGTATTTCTTTAGTCTGCTCTTGTTGCGCGAAGATCGTGGCCTAAAGTTAGTGAACTGTGAAAGTGGGTTGAAATTCCTACACTACTACAGGGAGTTACACTCCTCCCTCTTCTCTTTACTCACTTACAATATCAAATTAAAATAACTTAAATATGTAAATTTAACTTTTAAGATAACTTAATAGGCTACATTTTATAGGATGTTTATATTATAAGTAAGCTACCAATATTTTTTAAATTATAATTTTTATTTTTATGTCTATATTCTTATATCAATTAAATACTTACAATAAATTAAGATATTCTGTTTTAAAATTTAAATTCTTAAATTTAATTTGCTTACTCACGTGTAAGCCTCGAACATATGATACAGAACAACGGTGACAGCATCATTCAATAATGATTCTCCAAATACTACTATATATAAAACTTCATCCACGTGTATCTCTTCGAAGACCGCAAGTACTGCTACCGGATCCACAGCCGAGATGAGAGCACCAAACAATAACATGTCAAGTAACGGTGTAGGACAACCAAACATGCCAGTTTGACCACAAGCCCACAATGATGCACCTGATTATCACATAAATGATTTTAAACATCCAATTAACATAACTTGATCATGAAAATATGTATTATTATTAGGTAGTGTTATATATCTAAGCCTACCTATAGTTAATGTATTGAATACAGTGCCAACCACAGCAAATAGTAAAATTGTTCCAAGATGATCGAAAAATAGTCTGTTAGGCATAAAGTATCCGGCATCCAAAATGATGGGCGGCAGCATATATAGAAAAAAAGTATCTGGAGTTAAAGGCTGCACGTGAACACTGTGCGTGCTTAGCAAAAGTGCACCTATTAGAACTCCTACGAATATAAGTAAGCATGATTCTGGAAACATCTTTGATAATTTTGGTGCCATGTGGAATCCTGAAACAAAGAATGCTTTGTTCTAAAAAGTTATAAAATTATTTCGAAAAGGGAATAAAATGCAATTTTCACGACTATTAATAAGAAACAATTCGTTTCAAAATATTATGAGTATCTATAATTTTCAACTGAAATAAAATTAAAGCTTGCCAAAAATAATCTATATTTTTTGTTCTTAGACTCTGAAAGTTCTGTACGAGTTTAAATAATGATCTGGAGTCTAGGTTATCTAATGGAGTCCTAAGGAATAATAATAATGAAAATGAACAAAAAATACACACCGTTAATTATTATTATTAAATTTACTATATTTATAGTCTACTAAAAAATATACCTACATATATACATCCTTTTTGTTCTACGGTTTTATAGACAATACTGAAATCATACTTTCTTATACAACAGCTATCATTTATGTATTTTGACATGAAGCAATATGCCATTGTCCTACTAAAATATATAAAAAAACGTTGTATATGTTTAACTAAATAAAAATAACAAAAATAAGCTAAAGTAAATTTTCAAGTGACGCTATTTATTGAGAATGTGATAAACCACAGTTGACTACATAAAGTACATTATTTATAATTGATTACCATTTGTTATGGATAAAACCAAAATTAAATCGAAGAAATTTAAATCACAATCGTTTACGAATTTTCTCGACTTATTAAACCCTAGTCAGTTATACGTGCGATCAAGAAACTATGATGCTGTTAAAACATCTTGCAGTAACCAGCCGACACATCTTAATCAAACTTTATACATAACGAGTGAAAACTATCATGCTTTAAATAGAAACGGTAGCAATAAGTCGGTAGTAAGGTCTACAAGTACTATTTTTTATGATTTGGATAACATTATAAAAAGACATTCATGTCATTATTTTACCAGAAAAGATTCAAACAATAAGATTTCTAATTATTTCCCCGAGAAACCTAATAAAAATGGATTTCGGGTTAAAACTGATGCTGTCATTCAAGATTGTGCAGCACAAATACAACCAAAACTAAAAGTGAAGGATAATTTAAAAGTGAAACACAATAAAACAATAAAAAGATTTGTAGATAAAGCAAGACTTTCTTCTGAACTATATTTAAATGATGACATTAATATAAATGACAATGTATATGTTAAGCAAGAGGATAAATATTTACAAAAATTTTGGTCATTTTCAAAATATAATACTGAGTACGCCTATCCCTTAATAAAAGAAAAGAAATGTAAAAAAAACGATCATGGTAAACAAGTAGAAAACCCTTGTCCTTGCCAGTTATTTTCATACGCATGTCCTTGTACTGATAAAAAATCCCTGACTGAATTGGCGAAAAGTAGTAAAGTCCTAACAGTCACCGACCAAATTACTAGTACTTCAAATTTTTTACAACAGACCAGTAAGCAAAACAATAGTTCAAAAATTGAAAATATTAATGATAAAAAAAAATGTGAAAGTGTTAGAAATGCCGAAGAATTTCAGAAAATATCGGATGAAATAAAAAATACACAATGCAAGCCAAGTATCGTCACAAATACGTGCACTAAAAATAGTACTAACATTAAAAACAGACCTCAAAAGAAATCTCAAAAATTAATTTGTCCTCGTTGTAAGGAAAAATTAGAAATATTAAGTACTACTGAAGATGAATGTAGCATAATATCGAAGAATTCACCACTTTGTCGAAACAGTTGCCTTGAAACTGAAACTAACAATATAAATACCGTTGAAAATAATGATGTGTGTCATCACAATCCACCATGTGAACTAATTCCAGTTTGTCAGATATTGCCCAATGAAAATGAGTGCATGAACACTACATACGTTGAAAATGTGTCGGCTTTAAAACATAATCCAAAAATGATAAGAATTACAAAAGCTTGTCGCCATCATCCTCCGTGCACGGTTGTACCGTCTTGCCAAAGAATAAATGTGCTAAAAAATAATTGCGAATTTATCCCTCCTTGTTTGCATCATCCTCGTTGCGTCAATCTTCCTCTATGTGTGCCGATATTTAAAAATCTCTATTATGACGATGTATTAGATAAGCAAACTGAAGATAAAAACAAAAAAGGACGAAATATAAGCCCAAAATATAAATACACAAGTGAAATTCAACACGACTCATTAAATAATCATAATGTGTATCAATTTCATTCTTCACAAAATAAATGCCACTGTTTTAGTAAATACTCCCATAAACTAAATTTACAACCTGAGGTGTCTTATACGTCTCCGACTTCTTCACCCTTTCATATGCCTATAAGATCTTGTAAATCTAATAAGTCATGCCAATACGATTGCTTGGATTGCAAATGCTATACATTAGACAACTTAAAAGAAAGTGGTTATATTGAAACAGTAGTGTATATAAGAGATGTTGGGTGTCAATTCAAAAATAATAACATATCTGCCACAAACTCATTGCTTTATTCCAAAAGTTCAAAGGCTTTTTATGATTTTAATAAGGAAACCAACAAGTTTTGTACAAATTTCCATAAACTAAGTTATGAGGATAAATATACGAATCCAGTTTCCGGAGAAGAATTATCTATGTCAACGTTTACTTCCTCTTTTGAAATAGATGAGCATTGTCCATCGCACGGTAAACAAGCGTACAGAAAAGGCAGTACAGGGTTTATTTCCAATAGTCCATACGTTACAGCTTATGCTAATTTAACAGATCAAATATATCCCTATAGATTATCATCTTTATCTGATAATGTGAGACGAAAAATTGATAGTTCACATAACTTTGAAACTTGTTCCCGATTGCACACAGAATTTGTTAAGTCTCGAAGAAGCATTAGAAAAAGAAAATACAAAAATATATTTTCTGTAAAACGTAGGCGAAAAATTAGATCTTTCTCGAATTCCAAAAAGATAAATGTTTGTTAAAAAATGTCGTCTATGATCATTTTAGTAATAACCAAACAATTTGGATAATTGCTTTTGTTATTACTTTTTATAAATGTCAAATTATTTATATACAAAGTAAACTTTTTGTGAAAAAATCTGGAAATTTTTAAATGTTGTATAAGATTATATCGAAATTTATTATAATTGGGTATTAATTTTTATCTGTATTATATATTTTCAT
This sequence comes from Eueides lybia, assembly GCA_034509065.1. Classification (NCBI taxonomy): domain Eukaryota; kingdom Metazoa; phylum Arthropoda; class Insecta; order Lepidoptera; family Nymphalidae; genus Eueides; species Eueides lybia. The sequence continues at coordinate 7,333,185 of JAYDZJ010000081.1, forward strand.
TGTTTATAATTATTTTTAATCTATTTTTATATCGACCATAAAAAGTTGCCTCCGACGCAAAAACATGGTTTTGTAAGCTTACTGAATACTGATATATCCGTCTGCCGCATGTCTGTCCATGGGACCATAACTCCTGAATGACTTTAGTGCGGTTTGTTTAATAACTTTGTTCTTTTTAATAACTTTATCTTATTTATTTCTTCCCAATGGTTCTTAGTTTTTTTTATATGAAATTAGATTAGCAGTTTAAGATCTAGGGATTGTGGTTTAAAAAAATAATTTAATAAAAAGTAAAGGAAACTGCAATTCGCTTGTACTTGACGGCGCAAGAGACTGTCTTACTTATATAAATTGAACTGATTTACCAATTTTGGTAATCCTTTTGTCACGCGATTCGTCTTAACCTTGCAATTGTCACTAAAGATAACAATATTTAAAATTCACCACACAACAAGTTTACATAATCGAAAAGACGACCATATCATTAGTGTGATCAAATGGAAAAAATAAACAACGACAAACTACCAATGGTTTATAATTGAAATTAAAAATATTTTAAAGTAACTTTTTTTCCTAAAGGTAGCTTATATATTTTTTTTTCATTTTTCGTAACTTTTCATTATTCTATTAATAAGGACTATTATGCACAAACAGTACCTAGTGGTGAATGCGTTTGGATAGCGGAATGCTGTTTAAGTCGCCACGATTAGGTCCCTTAATAAGATTGCTATTTTTTTATCATAAAACTGGTGGTTTTAATGGTGATGCTAATAAAACATAATTACATTACTAAAATTTGTAAAATAAAAGAGTTATAAAAAAAAACAAAAATCCAACTACAACAAATATTAAACTTGTCGAATTTATTCGCCGCGTAATCAAATATTTCTTATAAACCTGCAATTATGAAGCTTACGGAGTGTACAATTGAAGTATATTTAATCTATAAAAGAAATTTAAAGTGGGTATATTTTTAAGACATTGATTGTAAGAATATCATTTATAAACAATAAAATTATACCTATGAAATTTAAAAATTATTATCATTAATATGGTTGTATTTGTGAGCTATTTTAAGCTTATTTACGTTTCGTCATCAATAAAACGTACTCGTATTATCAATGAATTTCTATGTGGCTATTCTTAGAAGTAATATTAATAACTAATATGATTATTTATATACCCGTAAGTTTTAAAATAGCCTAGTCTTTAAACCTAGTTTAACATTGTTTAAATGTCTATTTGCAGATAATGCATATAGTAGATAATAAGTACAGGATAATGTAATTTATACCTATTTTAGCGATACTGGCAAAGAAGATCCACACGCCAATTAAGAAAGGAGTCTCGACGCGATGAAACTCGACAGCTGCTATAACAAACGTTCTTTCTTTCTTCGGCTTCACGGTAGTTGTTGTTTCCGTTGTTGATTCTTGCTGTTGGCGCAGCTGTGTGCCTGGGGGTTCTCCTGGCATCGGTGCCACGGGACCCATGGGCCCAAATCCGAGACCAGGATACGTTGAGATCCCATCAACTGTTATGGACGGACTTTGTTTTGTGGTGCTCTAAAAAATATAAATACAAAAAATATAAATAAAAAAATATAAATAATTTAGTAAGTATGTATATCTTATATTTTATATAATTAATTATTTTAGTCTTATGTGCTCAAATAAGAGAGCACATAAGATTATTATTATTTAACCTTTGTATAGAATGAATTAATATCATAACATCATTGTAAGTGGAATAGTTCTGCATACGATGTGCAAAATTAATGTGTTCATTTTAAAGTTTCCACATCTCAAAAATTTACAATAAAGGGGAAAATGTTATGTTTTTACATCCAAGTTTACTGTGTGTAAAGCTGTATGTGGGAGATGGGTAAAATTTTTAAAAAGCAAACAAGTCCAAAATGAACGTGACGGATATCATGTTTATTTTAGTCATTATTATAGGTGGTACCTGTAATGTTTAAAATTATATTGTACTTTTTTTGACAAAACAAAATTGTTATAGAGTTATTATATATTATGTGGTTATAATAAATGTAATTGCAACCAAAATTCGATGTCATTGCCATATATGAACACCACTTATTAATATCTGAAGTATCCAAAATTTTACAAAGATGCTATTACGCGGCAAATTTGTAATATCTTTTCGGAGATAAACCTTGGTTTATACAATTTTATATTTTCGCATCAATAAGCAAATCGTATAACGTCCCTAAATCCTATCTTTAAGACCACGCCTACCTTTTGTTGGCCTAGACTGTTAAGCGGTATTGTCGTATAGAAAAATGAATCTTATTTACATTGTAATAAATGTAGAGCGGCTCGAAGATACTACTTAATTAGTAATGTAATATTAATATATTCTCTCAGTACGCAAAAGCATCTTTTACAAGACAATTTAAGGTCATATTTTTTATTATAGTCTAGTTGATATAATTCTCACTTAATGTATTGTTTATAATAAGCTACTTCATTTATATATAATTTCGTAAAACAAATTAGTATTTTCTACAGAATTTGACTCAGAGCAT
>JAYDZJ010000081.1:7855270-7866718 GCA_034509065.1 Eueides lybia
AATCGGCGGAAAGTGGGGAACGGAAGTGGAACGGAGTGTCTTGACACTAAGTTCCCGGGTTCCCTCTGCCTACCCTGACTTGTGCGGGATACAGCGTGAAGTTTTTTGATAAAGCTCCACTTTACAGAGTGTAAATACACAATAATGCGCTTACATAAACACGAGCTCGAAAAGAAATCAAATTTCATTAGATATCTAAATGTTGTCTAGTCCAACTATTTTAGCATTACTTGTCCATTTTACTTTTCAACATTTTGTTTTGTGTAATAATACGTGTAAGTAATATACATCTATATGTATATATGAGGTGAACAAAATACTTTTTTTACTAACAACAAGTTTTTAGTTTTTAGTTATGTTCTTCTAGGTTTATAATGTGGAAATATTTCCTGCTTACAATCTTATAAACATGATATGTTGTAGGAACTTTTAAGGAGTTAGTAGCTATGTTAAGTATAGTGTATATTGTTATTCTTCTGTTATTTTCTGGGCTTCCATTATTTTTTTTCTACGACGATTTAGGAACAAAATCAGCTTTCACAATGATCTCAGAATATGTATCAATCTGTCAAATCATTATGAAAACCAGATTCGTAATTCCTTTGTTCTTCTATTTCTATAGCTTCTTGTCACATACTTCTTTTTCTTCGATTCATTTGAATTTTTCACTTAATATAAATATAAATATTTTTTTCCTATTACAGAACATATAGTTAATATTTTCACAACATTACAACTATGTCCAAGTTAACTTTAAATACGGCTACGCACAATAGAGAAGGCAATATGAATGGATTTGTCATCGCCCGATTGGGTGAAGTATGCGGCGGGAATGGGATGTGACGTAGACCACCAGTGCTCGCCGGGACGCTCCTATTATCCGCATGCCATATGACATCATGCTGACTCAAGCATCATCTCGCTGGCTGTATCGTTGGCCGCAGTTCTGTAATTAAACAAATACAAATTATAACAAGCAGCCAATAAAAGTACATAACAAATTGGTAACATTAATTATCGAATGTTTCGTAATATTAACAACTGTGTCATTTACTAATATAGAAATAACGAAGGCGGCACTGCTCGCGGAGTGTAGTACAGCTATGCGGGCTCACCCACACCACGAGGAAATTAACTAGACGCTGGCGCTGGTAACCACAAATGGTTCGAATAAACGCTTCGTTCGGCCTTGTTGGGGAGGTTGCGCGGGAGTCATGACGTTGCTGCAACTATTTTGGAACTCCAGTAACGTTGATAATGTGCTTTATTTATAAAGAAGAAATTTATTATTAAATATAGGTATCTTTACCGTTTAAAGTATATTAGATATGTGAATCAAGCAAAATATTATTTTTAATATATCGTTTAACACATGGCATTGGTAGTCGCAGGTGCATACGAGGCTGGCGTGACGTCACGTCCGCAGCACTGAATGGAATCAAACTATGTAGGACACACGTGTCACCTCGTTCCCCGTGCCCTGCCTGCTTTTAGTGTACCGCAAGCGTACCCGCCAACGTCGCACTAGTTACTGACAGCTGTGGGAAATAACAGATTATGTAAGTTTTATGTTCTATTTTGTAACCGTATACTATATTTAATAACTGTCAAATTATTGTAAGTGTATCTTTAACAATTCAGTGAATACAGTGAGTAGGTATAATATGTCTATTTATAATTAATGAAACTAAAAATATTTACGTAGCGTCACATGCTAATGATAATTTTGTTCTTTGGCAGAGGAACCAGACAAAATATTTTAAATACTCAGTGATAAAATCTGTATTTAACGACAAAATTGTGTTCTTTTAAAATGGATGGTAAAATCATCAATATAAAAGAATATAGAGGCGCTGCAATGACGAAATGTTAATAGATGCGACATCGAGACAAATATGTAGGGCGAGTGACGCACCGACTATTGATAGTGCGGCGTGCGCGGGCGTCGCGCACTTTCGCGCATTTCTACTTCATGTCTGCGTTTGCCCCGCCGCCATTATTCTCCCAACTATCTGACGCCGCTCTAGAATACAAAATACATAGCTCTACATGTGCAAGTGTTATTACTTGAATCCAACAAATTAATTTTAAGCAAATCAGAGAATTGAACATCAATTTGCAAGTTTATTTTCACAAAAAACTGTTTAAAAAACGAACTATTATTCTCTTTAATAAGGTTGATTTATTTTAAGAAGAATTTATAAATTGTGTTTAAACAAACTTCATTAGTGAAGGTTTAGTATCATTTATTAGTATTACTATGTATTTTATGTAAATTATTATCAATCGTAAATAGGTACTTTTTCAAACGGATAACTTGCCTTTTGGGTAATTAAATAAGACACAATCAACGTGTTTTTAAATGAAGTTCTCACATTATCAGTGAACGACCGAAAGCAATGTGGCGTCGTAGGAATGCCATCCGTAGTAGGAGGTCTGCGGAGCGAGAGGGGCGGCACGAGTGAGTTTATAGAGATAGAACAAGCATTCCATGGCTCTAACGGTGAGTTATTTCGCGGAGCACACACCGGCTGCGTGAATGGCCGGGTGATGCAGCGGAGGCTGCAGCGCCCCCCACAGCCTGCGCCCGGCCCCCTCCCTGCGCCCTGCGCATTCTTGCGGGCCGCGAGTCGCGCGCCACCGCATTCCATTCATAGCGGCGCGATACATAAAAACCTGAGAGCTTGCGTCCATCGTTAGCTAGGGCTTACTTATTTGTCGTATATCAGTCGATTAGGGCTTCAAACGCCACATTACATATTTATTTAAAGTTCATGGCGATCGATCGCTGCCAATTCCTCCGTACGTTGACCCGTCCGCTGTGGCTTTCTCTAACTCACTATTTGCTATTGGAACGAATCTATTAATTGGAGAAACTTAGTTCACATATGAGCGTGGAAAGTAGACCAAATAAGCTTTGCCGGCTTTTTAAATTTACAATCTAACGAAGATATACTGAGAGTTAACATACCATTTACATCTACTTACAATGCCTTGGTATAAACATTACGAAATTCTTATCGTTGTTCCTATGACAAGCAATTATAACGTAACATCGATATTGTCGAGTTACATAGGTATAGGAAATTCACACGGGGATTTCCCGATATCAGAATATTTATCTGTGTGTCGCGGATCTATGTCGCACGCTCTAGACTCTACCAGAGGGCAGCGGTTGCATTGCGGTAGGCTGTAGGGCATCTGGGGGGTTAAAGGCTTTACCGCATACGAATACTGGAGGCTTATTATCGTTCCCCTCTGCTCGCCGGTGAAATGTCACCAAACAGCATTCCAAAATATTTGAAACGACCTTTATGGTGCGAAAGAAAGTGTGGGGGGCACGGGGCGCGGGGCCGCGCGACCGTGGGACAGAGGCGCGCGCGCCAGTCGCACGGCGCTCCCCCCCGCCACCCCCGCGCGCCGCCTCCCGCATTCCAGCGCGCCTCCCTCCGAATTTATTCAGCCGCGACCCAGCACCGCCGCGCCGCGTGCAGCCGTTGACTCATCACTACTCTAACTTACTGCTTTGACTTCTTGGGCTTTCGATCTTTCACTATAAAGAGCCAAGCAATTAAAATAAATGTTACAACCTCCTTAATTGTAAATTCAACGTACGTAAGAAAAAAAATACATATTATGTTTATATACCAAAATATGAATATGTTGTAATGTATTTTCACGAATAATTTTTTAGATGCGCACGCATACAACAAATTAGGTTTAACAGCGAAATGAAAAAATCTAGACATTCGCTATTTAGCGTTATTCAGCGGCTGTCGGCTGTCGGCTGCCGCGTGGTGTGCGGCCGGGAGCGAGACGAGAGCGGAGGCGGGCGTCGCAAATAGCCCGTGACGCGGCGGGCGCGGCGGGCGCTGCACTTTCGCGCGGTCATGTGCCCGGCGGCGCGGCGTCGCAGCCAGACGCTCGTAATCGGCCCTCTATTTAAAAACGTCGTCGTCGACGCTCGAGCTCGCGCGGCGGGGAATGCGAGGCGACAATGCACGCGCGTCAACGACCGCGCGCGGCGGAAGCGGCACACTTCCAGCCCGGAAACTTGCGCCCGCGCCTTAAGGGACCGCCGAGCTATTTATAATTGACGCAGGGCACGGATGCGCTCGTCCACAGCTGTGATGTAATGTGCTCATTTCGTACCTATTTTCACGTAGCCACCAAACGAGCATGTTACATCTACGTCGATCTCCACATGAATTAATTAAATTATAATTGCCAAGCAGCAATATAAATGTTTACTTGTTTCTACGGTTATCGAATTATGAACCGGAAACTATTGCGACAACAAATGAGCGCAATGACGCGAGATGATCGATGACGTCCAACCTATTTTTTGTTGACTTCAAACATTTGTTTTATACTCCTGAAAATTTAGACTAATTTTTTTTTATGAAATAACAGTATTTTAATTCTAAAATATGATCATTGACTATTTTTTACATCCGATTTAAATATTTTTCTTAAGTAATTTTTTGGTGACATGTGGAAAAAGCAGTAATGTTAATGTTATATAAAATTCCGTTGCTGGCACCGTAAGTTATGGACAAGTCATACATAAAATATACATTAACAATAGGAATATATAATATACAGTAAAGATAATATATAGGGTTTCATACATAGCTTTTATTTGGATTAGATTATTAGCGCTTTTTAAAGAAAGTTTTTTCTACACCTAAACGAAAAAATGTAAATAATACCTATCTAAATATCTGAATATGTAAGTCACATATATTTGTACTATTTTTTAAAGATGTTTTTACAGTATCGTACAGAGGTCTCAAGATAACATGATTTTCAAAATAAATAACTTCTACGGTCATAGCGCGCGTCCCGCTTATTAATGCTGTAAATATAGAATATTTCAGTTGATGACTCCGACTCGGAAAACAGTCCTAAATGTAAAGGTCTGCGTGAGAATTGTAGTCGTAATCGTATAGTTTCATCATTATCAATTTTAAATAACAGTTACTGTGTAACGTTTTTGAATAATTATAAAATATTTATGACACTTAATTTTTTTTTCCTTACCCGCAATAGTCTATATAAAGTATACAAAACATTGGCAAAGTTCTATATGGGAAAAAGGTGCTACGAAAGCGCTACGACATTCTACGAAACCTTTTTTTAACATTTTAAAATTGAATTTAGATTTTAGACATTTTATATAAATAAATAATTTAAGGAGTTTTTATAAGCCTTTAAAATGTTATTATCGTACTACCATGTTATTAATTTGCATTTATTAAAAACGTATCATTTAAGCTAACATTGCACATTCCTGAGAATCGTGAGTTGCGTTCTTGAATTTATTTACAAAGGAAAGGAATTTAGCGGCAGATCGTATAACAGAAAGAGTATCGTTTACAAAAAAGAACACTGTGCATTATACTATATTTATTAAATATGAGTATTTTGTTCTAAGAATCGTATATTATATACTATATAGCTATATACTATATGAACAATGTTTTATTATAAAATTGCGAGAGAGTGAGACGTGAGCGGTGAGTGCGGCGCGGGCGATGTGTGACATCGTTTTAGTTTTCAGGGCATCAGTCGTCTCGGCCGGTAGAGGCCACGGAGCGTCGCGACTATACTAGGACCTAGATTCCGTGTATTGTTTTAGTATATCGACGGTACGTGTCGCAGTGGCGCCAAGGCGCGGCGTACTCGGCATGTTTTATTCAACGCAGCGACCCGCGCCGCCCCCCGAATTTTGTTAGCTTTGTCTCGGCTTTGCACGCCGACATTGCCTCTAATGCTGTACATACAAGACAGAGTTTACAGTGTCATGATTATTTCGATTATCGGTAAAGTCAACATGTCGTAATGGACGACACAGAAAAAAGTGATATTATTTTATTTCTATATCTATAGTTTATTTCTAGTAACTTTTTAGTAGGGAGGGCTGTGTAATAGTTTACTGAATAAAAATATTTCTGTGAGTAGGCAATGTATAGGTTTTAAAAACGTTAAATAAAAAAATGCACCATCACTTATTGTATAATTATACGATTTCAGTTTTGTAGTTGCTGCTTTGGGACGCGGCGTAAAGAGCTCAGTAGGTAAAGAGGTCAAGGTTGCGTAAGCGCCAACCTGACGTGTTAATCCTCAGGTATTAATTGAATTATAGCACATTTTACGGTTAAATAAGATAAAGTTGATAGGTCATGAATCACGACAGGCATTATTTGCTATGGTAACGATAAAATATTTATAATGAAATTTTGTGAATATTTATAGAAAATGAATGATAATTATTTATCAGGAAGTAGGTAAATAGATCTATATGATAATGTTAAAACTAAATTTTTTGTGCGTAATGAATAAAATATCACTTTGATTAATACTTTAATTGTAACGATCTTCTACCTAAAAAGGCGAATAAAATGTACGTCAAACCGACTAGACACCTAAATAGATGGTATATTAAACTTAAATAATTAATAAAATAAAAGTGTATGTACTGTGTAATAATTTATATAACCACAAACCAAATTGAATATGACGAAAAGGAAAATAAACACAAAAGTACATAAAAAACAATATGTTAAAAACCATGAGACCAGGAGGACTTACAAAGTTACAAAATGTTTAGGCTGCGCGTGAGCGCGAGGGGCGCCACTATCGCGCGGACGTAAGGTGCTCCTTATCGTGCCATTGTTCGCGCCGACAGATTTATAACTTCCCTTTGCCCTCAATAAGGGCCCGTGACCTCAGCACCTTCTACTATATTCCTTAACGCAAATAATTCGATTGCTTTCGGTAATGGATTATTAAGCTAATATTTCGTTTTATCCTATTTCAGATTAGGAATTAGATTAATCGGCGAAACTTATAATTTACGGCAAAAAACTTACTTCTGCTCTTTAAGTAAATCAATATGTACTATACAGTTACGCCACTGCTTGTAATAATTTATAAACATTTCAAGATAAATTCCCGTTCTTGATCACCATATTTAAAAACAATCAATATCATGGCTTCGTAAAAATATATACGTAAAAATATGTCATAACTTACCAAACTATTTCATATATTTGTTAGATTTTTTCTATAAATTTGTATTTTCTTGAGGTATATTTTATTAGCCTCGAACGCATCTGAAAAGTAAAAAAAAACTTATTTTAATAAATAATTTTGTTGTATAATCAATTTATCCATATACAAGATGTAAATAACATAAAATATCATGTTTTACTTAATAATATAAAAAGTAACATATAAAAAAAACAGATTCTTAAGTCAATATAATAGTAAAAATAGTCAAACACTTTTTTATGAAAGTTGTTATCAGTATTATTTATTATGGAAATAAGGCTAACATCAGTTTCCCAGCGTCTCGAGCCAGCGAGGCGGTGGGAAATGCCGCGGCACGTACACTGTGAGAAAATAGTATAATATTTAGGCAATTACCAATTTTTCGTGCTAATTTTGTCAATTGTTTGTTTATTTAATAAATATTTTATGGAGATACAACTTCCCGTTTCAATATGAATGAATTATCAAATAGATAATCGATATCCTTTATTATTAATTTGGTTTGTGTTTGTTAATTTTAAATATTGGAAAATAGATATATTAATTTAAAATAATTATGTCAATGTAAAGTAATATTATCAATGTATTTATAAAAAAATATAATTTATTTATTAGTCACATTAAAAAGATACTTATAATAAAAAAAAAACATGTGTGACGAATAGATAAATTATACATTCTAAGCTTTTATATGAAGCTTATATATTATAAACAATAAACAAAGTTAAGAGAACCAAACGTCATTAACCTATAGAATACAGATAAAAACAACAAAATGTTATCTATGATTGCCTACGTCACAAATATAAGACAGGCGGTGACAAGTACGTGCAATGGAATGCGGCTCGGACGCTGATCGCGTAACGGTCCTTCGAGACTTGTGAGATCTATTGCGTACATTCCCAGGCTCCACCGCGGAGCAGATCGTTCTGCTTAGATAAGCCAGGTTTCTATACGAAACCCAATCAGCCATTTCCTTGAAGTTCTCACAAGAGTACCGCTCCCGTCAAAAAAATGACCAAAGTCGAACAAAAAATCCGTGAATAAGGCGGGAGCGCGAAATAAGAATGGCCCCAGTTCTGGGAAGTCTCGGCGCCGGTGCAGTCTTTACAATCTTTATAATGATTGCTTTTTGTGGCGCGACCCTTATTGGCTTTTCGTAGGGCTGAGAACTGGCACAACGAGATGTGCGAATCGTCTCCTTCCCGTCGCCCACCTACCCGTGCTCAGTGCTACATTCACATTGCGCATCGTACAATATGATGCGCCCGGCGCATTGCTTAAACGGAAATTGGCAATCACTGGTTTTAGAATACGGATAATATGTGGACGGAAACGTCCTACCGCTCGATTCAAATACGATCATGAATGATAAAATGCTCGCACTTACTTATGAACAGCTGCAGATATAACAATGATTAATCAATTTACTAGAGTGAAATTTGCATGGTGTACTTTTAAACTCGCATCACTACCATCTGTTTAAATGGCTCCCGAGGCAACATAGAGGTATACTCATTAATGAGAGGAAGTTCAGCAAAGGAAATACTTATGAAATGTGCGCCCACGCCGCGAAATGCAGCGGAAGCGGAGGCGAACAACTATATAGTTTTGCTTTGTGCTGTAGGCGTCACAACCAAAATGCTCCATATTTTTACTATTTTTAAAGTGTTATTCCACACTTAGGAAAGAAAATTTAAAAACGTATAAAAATCCTGCTTCGTCCAAATTTTTATACGTTTTTAAATTTAGTAATATGCTCCATATTTATTAGTTGGTTGGATATATGTTGATATTATATAAAATATATAAATAGTATACGACAAAAGTTATCGGGAAAAGGGCATAAATGATGCATGTGGGAACTACGTCAGTCAGCAGGAAATAATGACTGAATTGTGACTCAGTTCGTGGTATATGTGTCACTGATGTTGTCTTAATTAATTTCATTGGTTACTGTTCTTAGGTCCTAGGTTTCTAGGTTTCCTGGTACATATTAACACTTACAAAATAAGAGAAATGTAGTCAAGTTATTATATAGCAATATGGCCATCACAAAAAATCGCATTATTTTTTTTTTAATTGTTGCAATTTATTGTCAGTTATTTTGTTTTATTTAATACTAAAATAATAAATTTAATTTATTTATAATGACAATAACAGTAATATTTAAAACCAAACGGATTTTAATTAAATATATGACAGCTAATAAACAAGACGTTAAAAAATAGGATAGGGGTAGCAATGAATATAGAGGACTTTCAACGGGTTAAGCGCAACGAGGACGCTGCTAAAGTCAGACGTCATGCACTAGCGGTGACGTATGTCCTGTCGATAACGCGCTCTAAGCCACTCTCATTGTTTCAATTTATTACCTACGTGCGAGAGATTGCTATCGCTTGGAATCGGTACCTAACACAATTCTAATTTATTACTTGCCGATTTTGACAAGTGTCAAAATACAGTCATAATTTTTATAACTACCCGCATTCTTAGATATTCGGATACCACTTTTTACTAAATAACTTAGTTACAGCAAATAAAATCGATGTTTTATAGTTTTAAATTAAATGTTAGAAATACTACTTAGTAAATAATTCTTGTCTTACGAAACTTCAGAAGTCCATCATCAGAGACTGATAACCACAATGTTAATTCACTTTGCACACAATATTCACAGTTAACAAATATCGTCCAGCGGATGGAGACACTCGCTTTTAGCACTTCGCACGAAATTCGGCCTCAACTAGCGGCGTTCACTCAACAACGCGATAATACAAAACGAAGTCAGAGGTTACGATGTTATCGAAGGAGACATGAATATTCGAAGACGCGAGGGTCACGAGTGAACGGTCGGCGTAGCATCGCCCCGCGGCGTGAATGGAACGACCGACATTTTATGAATCGAGAGCCGTCGCTCATTGACCTGAGCACACGAGCCGCGAGCGACGGCCATGGTGTCACCCAGCGCCGCCAGCCCCGGGCTCCGTCGCCGGTTCCGGCCGACGGAAGTGACGTCCCCGGCAACATGGCGGCGCGCGTGCAGGAAGTGCGCAGCTTACCTAGCAGGACTCTCCGCCGCCGGCCTCCTCGCGACGAGCGCCCGCGCGCGCACGGCGCACGGCGCGCAGCCGAGCCGAGCCGAGTCAATAGTGATATCCGCAAAAGTGCGCGCGATCACTAACTTACGAATAAATTATTCGCACTGTTATCTAAAAATATTCGTGTGCGACGCAATGCGGTCGAAAGACGCGGAGCAACCCAGCGCAGAATCGCACACGCGAACTGCTTCCCCGCCGCGGGGAGACTGATGAGGGCAGGCCGCGCCGTCGCCGGCGGAGGCCCCGNNNNACGCGCACACCGCCTGCCGTCCCGCTCGGGGGGCGCGCGCGGCCGCGGGCGCGAGCGGGACGGCGGCACTCCGTTATCACAGCGCCAACTCGTGAACACCAATAGACCGAGGAGTAGGGACAAAATATTCGACCTTCACTTTACGTGCACGCACACGTGCGCGCGCGCCTCGTCGCGCGGCACACATGCGCACGCGCCTCGCGAATTGTTCGCTTGTCGCAGCGCGCCGTCGCACCGCACCGTTGTGCTACTTTTGACAATTTTTCCAGAAATTTGACATGCAACGTTGCCGTGGACGAGGCGCGTCTATGCCACGTGGCTGAGTCGTGAGGGTTCCTGGCTGAAATATATATGTCATTATTTTCTTCATATTACCGAACGGTTTAACTCATCAAATCATTTATGTTAAGTTTAACTTAAAATACATATAGTTTACCAATACTTACCATATAAGTCATAGTATATATGAAATAAAAAGTCCTTATTACATTGTTTGGCAGATATCTAACACAAAAATTTAAATCACGTTTCAATACAATTATATTTTAAATTAATGATTCCTCCCTATATTAAAGATCATATAAAAATCTATTTGAAATGTTATTTTATGGTTTAATTAAGAACAAAAGAAATAAAGTAATCATCTACTAGTTTGTTAATGTTATTATAACACAAAATACACTTAAAATAATAATATGTTTTAAATTGTGTATAGGTATTACGCTTCAGCTTCTTTTCTACCCATTGTAATTTTTATTTTTAACATTTTACTAATTCAAAGTTATCATCAATTAATTTTCCTTAAAATTACTTTTACTTAAGAAGAGAGTGTACTATTTATAAATTAAGCGCCTTAAATACATTTAGTTATATGATTTGCACAATTTTCTCTATTCTACCTACCTTGTTATTATTTTTCATAATATTTCAACTTTGATTATGAAATGATATATTATATTATAACATAAAAAATATACTTTTTAGTGTTCATAATCATATTTAATATAAAAAATATTTATAAAAGTTCATACAATTATGCCA
>JAYDZJ010000081.1:7866948-7878162 GCA_034509065.1 Eueides lybia
TATATATATATATAACTATTCATAGGTATATTGATAAGTATTTTAAAATTATTACTATGTACACAGGAAACAAGTATGTATGTCTAATAGGAATAAGACTATAATTTCGATGTACCCACCTAACCGGTGATCTATACAGAAAAAAAAATACATATAATTGTTGATAATATAAATATTTAAATAACAATTCTATAATATGATTAATAATGTAAAACTTATTAAAAAGCTTAGCGTCTTAAAATATAAAAGGGTTAGGTAGGTATACAACATTCTTACTTTTTTTATACTGAAAATTTAAAAAAAAATACAAAAGTAAAATGAAATCACAAAGTTTAAATATTTTATTACATGACATTATCATATTAACTTAGAAAAATTATTAATAGACGGTAGGTTTGAGTAAAATCTGCGATTTTAGGGGTGCCCACAATATGCTTATTTTATATCAAAATTATATAATTATGTTATTTTTTTTTACGACAGCTTATAGGCGCTAAGTTATAGAAAGGGTTGACGGTTAAAAAGTGCGCGAAAAGTGCGTACCAGTGTTGCCATACGCGGCCGCAACCGTTCGCATGGCTCGCCTTTTCGTCATACTTCGCGTGTTCTGCTATGCCTATGCTACTATACTCTTTTATACGTATTCATATATATTTTAGTGTTTATTCGGTAAATATTTATTCTTTCATTTAATATATAATTAATTGAAACTGACTTTTTATAGTATTTCATATAAATATACCCCAAGTTACTTTTTTTGTCATTACTATATTTATAGTATTTTATAAATGTCTAATAAAATTTATACTTTAATGACAATTAAAACCAATTACTTTTATTTCCAGGGCGACAAATTATTGGGGCGTGTATATTATATTAGAATCCAGCACTCTTATCAACGTAGCTAGGTAGGACTTAGGACTGTGCCTATCTAATCTTGGATTCACAACCTGATATACATACTTTTTTCTTTTTCAAATCAATTTTTAACAATTATCATTTCTTTTACCAGAAACTATATTTATATTCTCATTATTAATTCTTCCTACATTGTTTATATGGTTTATTCTTTAAATTTCCTTAATATTTTTTTATTTTTTTTTATTATTTATATTAATATAGAATAGTTAAGTTCTCAGTGTAAGAATGATAATAAGGATTGCGCATTAAAAATAACATTGAAATTAAATATTGACATTTGATATATACCAATGTTGCCACTGATTAAATTGCGTCGTGATAGTATTATGTGAAAGTACATTTTCATCGTTAATCATTCATAAATGAAAGCGCACTGTAGTTTATTTCCAATTATAAAAAATATACTTAAAGAAATAATAACATAAATATTGCCAAAATAAGTTATCTACTATAAAGCAAGGTAATAATAAATATAAATCTGAAAATATATTTCAGGTAGGTAATAGTGGTAACATTGATATTTGATGAGTAAGAGAGAGGCCAGCTAAGCTAAAAATTTTTAGTAAATCTGGTATTTCCCAAAATCAAGATTATTATATAGATGAACGTACCCACATGTTTGCAAATTATATAGTTATATGGAACTTTAATTTTGAATAACATAAAAAAATGGTACATATTAAGCTGCCATCAATAAATGTAAATATTTTTACAAACGCACAGACAAACAATATTTGTACAAACGCACAGACAAATAGAGAAAATTTTTAAAAATCGCTATTTCGGCCCTATTGAATTAATGAACGAGATAGTTTTTAGTTTATTTTCGATGACAGTTATCGGTTATAGAGATTTATTATAAGTGTATTTTTTAAAATCTGGGGCGGGATGTTTTTCTCTTATATATTATTTTATAAGAATGCATGTATTTTATGAGTATTATGTAATAATAAACAATTATAGTTGCATACCTGTGATAAGAGCAGTTATGTAAACCAGAACTATCGTCGTTAGTAGAGCTGGACTAGCTCAAGAAAAGAGAATTGGTGTGTTGTGTGCTAGACTCATCTTCTCTGAGCCGTGACGTCCGGTCGGGGTCAGCGAACGCAGGGCTACCGATGACTTTCTTCTACCCGACAAACGACCCTTCAAGTTTTCGTTGACAGCATTTGAGCTATTTTCCGTAATCATTGCCGTAACAAACTTACACTAGTCTGATCACACTTTAAGAATTTGACACTGTTCACACGAAGCAGACAACAAAAACTTTAAATTTAACAAATAACCGTTCAGTTATAATTTGGCATGCGGCTCATTGCAAATGACAATATTCCCAGATGATCAATTCTGTATTAATTAATTATTGTATAACGCTACCCGCGTGTACGCGTCGTCAGCGCTAACAGATTGATCACGGCAATGTATCACACGTGCAGTCCGTGCTAGCGGCCCTTCTATTTGTAAACCGGCGCCGAGGGCCGCGCATTCCTATCGTGCCTCGTGCCCTGCGTTTCTCCACTCCATCACTCGCTGCGATGCACTTATATTCGAAGTGCAACCAGTGGACTGTTTAGATTACTGATGTTGTTAAAGGTTTTGTGTGTAACTGCTTGCATCTGGCGCAGTGTATATGACGCGTTGATATTGAATAATCGAATGCTACTAACAGTCCAAGAATTCGACTCTATTCTTCGGTCCTGTTAAAGGCAATGCTACTGTAACTGTCAAATATACTGTATTGCAGGGAAAACCTCGTTAAATATCTCAACTATATAAGGAAAGCTTTTGAAATACACTTAATTTTAATAGGAGTAGGTATGTCACATATCAATTTTTATGAACGCGACTGAAGTTCAAATCCTGCTAATATTATAAATGCGAAAGATTGGATGTATGTATGGATCTTTGTTACTTTTTCACGCAAATACTAGTGAACTGATTACGATGAAATTGGTATGTATGTAGGTGAAGGCCAAGAATAACACAGGCTACTTTTCATCCCGGAGTTCCAGAGGATAATATTGTTACCTTATGATAGGGTTTCCACGCGGGCGAAGTCGCGTTCGGCCTTTAGTAAGAAATATAAAGAAGAAGCGTTTTCCTATTGTGTAAAATAATCTCTTTTTATTGTACCTCCTTCATGACTTTTCCATATATTGTGACATAGGCGAAGTTTTTAGTGCTTAACTAACATTTTCAGAACGCCATAAATTGGTACAGAACGGAACAGATGTAACATGATTTTGTTTATTTATTCATTATTCTTTAATTGTAAGAAAACTTGTGATATATAAAGATACTCTTAAGCACTGGCATTGTCTGGATCCTTTTTAAAGTACAAGATAGATACAGTAAAAAAAATATTTCCACCTCGCTGGATTAACCTTTTTTCTATGATTCTGAAGGAGTATCTAGCGTATTAAACTAAAAACTTTGTACTTTATTTATTCAATAACGTCATGTAAATTGTAATTTAGATATTGATGATATTTCGAAACAAACTCTTCATTTGCAGAGTCTACTCTTCTTCTCGTCTCTCTAATATGATGATTCTAATGCGATAGCAAATTAGGAACAAGGCTAGTTTAAGATTTACTAATATAAGTATAAATTATTAATTTTGTATTTCCTTGTATTTGTATTTCGATAAAGTATGTACTTTACAAATAAGACTAAATGGTGATCATTGATAATATGCTGTACCGAAGTACAGTTCCTGCATTCCGATGAATGGTGAGCGGGCGTTGAAAGGAGGGAGGGGGCATCGCATGCCTGCGCGTGCGCCGCTACGACACTAACAATGGTTACAACAAATTCTAACAGGTGTCCACTTCACAACAATTTCGATATAGCTAGCAGAAGCATACAAAATAGTGTACCTTTTGGTATTTTGTACAGAGGTATACTTAAGTTTACTCCGAGCTGAATTTTAGTCCTTTTACAAAATACTTCATTTAAGAGTATATGAAGAAATATTTTAAAACAATTTATCATATAATTTTGGATAATTTTATAAAATAAATTATTTATCTTCGCAACAGCAGCAATTGTTGCGAAGATTTAAAAATTAATTCATTTGAATCGAAGGAACCACTTAATTTACTTATTCCCATTAATATTCCAACCAGCTTTCCCAAAGCTACATAAGCCCCACATCCTTGAGTTAAACTTTGTTACAATTAAAAATCACAGTCATGTGGCTGTTTCTACAGAATTGCTTTAATGGCATTGTTTCAATGGTCATTTCAGTTTTGTACTATGAAGAAATACAGTACAAGAATTGGTGTATCGCAGGGCAGGTTTACAAATTAACTTTACTATTGGGTGCTTAGTTCAAATTGACAGCTGTTACTGACCCCTTCACTCCCCAAAACTTATTTAGTATTGTATACTAGTTGAAGGACTGGAGATTTTGTAGAGTACATGGATAGATCACATCTAAAGAGGCAATAGGAATAAGTATATAAATTTTATTTTTGTTTTTCTTTTCAAAACTTAAAAAAATAGTTTTTGTAAGACATTTTTATTAATTACCGATGAAATTAAGACATAAATGATTAAGAACACTAGTGTTTACAGGAATGTTGATGGTTGCAGTGTGCAATGTCATAAATGACTCATGATGATCGTCGATCCGGTGGTCAGTATTAGATAGTAAGAACATGTTTTGTTGGAATGCGGATGCTTCCGAGAATTAACAGCTAAGCGATCTATTTGATCGGTCCCTTCCTATCATGATCGTGTCACTGTCATATTATTTCGGAAAAAATACTTTGATCTCGTATGAAGTTGAAAAATTTAACAATCCAGTTTGAAACAGCAAATTTTATTATAGTTAAGTTTTATGCTTTTATATTTGCGGTAAGGGAAGAGAATGTCAAGAGAATATTTTAGTACCCAGAAGACATTTTGATAATATTCATTTAATTAACACCAACGTCTTAATTCATTGTAAGAAATAAGATCGGTGCAGTAGCACTTTTGGGATTGAATCAGCCTTTAACGAGTTGGGGGGCGGGCGGATTGCGGCGCGTGCGCAAGGCAGGTGCGCCCGCGCAGCCGGCCACCTCGTTACCGTCCCGAGAATTCCCTTCTACTTCCAATTGCTGCTTATTTAGGGTTGTACAAGTGTTGCTCTGCATACATGGTATAATTGATCATTCGTCCGATTACACTAATTTTATTCCATTTTAGGGTAATTACTGATTTTTGAGCGTAAATTAAAAAGACAGGTGCGATAGACTTAAACTAATATGATAAGTATAGAAAGATAAAGCTAAATGAAATAGAAACATAAAAGTACATAACTAAATAATTTTGATACTCTACATTTTGTAGTTTTAAGTGTGCACCTACCTAAAATAATGTATCCTCCACATCGCGTCTACATAATAAATAAAAATAATTCCTAATTTATATTATTAACTATCAATGATAAATATTAAATATCAATAAGTCCATAATATTTATATAACCATGACATCTGTGAATATAAGATAAAATGTTATGTATATGAAAGAGGGGATGCGTTACTTTCAGAGATCTGATCTGATTTATCTCTAATAGAGATAAGTAAGCTCAGACAAGTTTCTTGGAAATACTTTATTCGAGAATAGGAGTTTGCTTAGCCAGACGGAGTGGAGAACCAAATCTATTAAAGGGTTTCATCCAGTTCTGAGGGAGTGGCTAGTGAGAAAAAATATATTAGACGTTTCGCCTAGTATTTTCAGGCCATAGTTGTATAAGAAACAAACACCCACGCGGTGTGATGAATATGGAGCGTTACAGAATACTCCACTGCACGCACTGCAACCATATCTTGTGTAGGATCAACCGAGACGACACCTTGATAAGACACTTGGCGCGGATATGTCACTAGCGGTTGTAGTAAAAGCTATGGTTCACAATTAGCAATCATGTCGCCTTTTGCGAACACGTTTTGTCGGAAATAAACAAAAGATGTACGCGAAAAGAAAGGCGCGTCAACAAAATATTGTCTCAATAGAGTTCTATGAAAAGAAGAAGTGCATAGCGAAGAAATACGCAACTGTTTCGAAGTTATGGTAGAGTATGAAAGTGTACCCGCGGCTTCGAAAAATGCAGTGACGCTTCGTGGTGGAGTTGGATTTCTCTTATTTTAAATATAAGTGACTAATTAGATTAATAGTTTCAAAGCAGATATCTTGTAAACTTGTAAACAGGTAAGTAGCTACTTTTAATGACAGTAGTTTTCATCTCTGCAATTAGAATTCAATATTTATACGGTGGACGTATTAATTATACATTTCGACCGTAGACATAAGTGCGAATGTCTTTTTAAAGGTTTTTTATAATACAGTGAATAATTTTCAAAAAAAGAAGGGAATTTGATTTTTTTTTGGTTAGTAAAAGGATGTTCCTTCACCTGACTAGATATTAAAGATATATTATCTATATACTGCAATAAATTATTTGATTTTCCTATTCTCTATGCCTTATTTTGATATACAATTATAAAAACGCATATAACCTTAATATATTTAGTGTATTTAATTAAAATGTCATGTATAGTTCTGAACTAGGTATCTAGTTTAATAAAATATAATTTGTACTTTTATAAAATTGTCTTAAGACAATATTCATTTGTGTCTACGTTGCGTTGTTATCATTTTTTAAAGTCTTTATTCGTATAATGAGTTGACGTTTCCTGACATAATTAGGGAAGGACGGAAACATATGTCTTACATATATGAATATTCAGATTTTATAAATAGATACGACTATGATAAAAAAATATTTGTAAGTCTATTGAATATTTTTATATATAATAATTTATTTCATTTGTCACTACATAACATATAGCTAATTTTGAATTTTTTTACAATGATATTTTTAAATACTTAAATACTAGTATATTTTGTAGTGAATGATTATATAATTATTTTTAAAATTTTGTGTCGTATTGACTGCAAAATTGCAAGATACAGCAGGAAGTGTAAGTAAAAGAACTGATAAAATTAAGTTAGTCCGAACAAAATGAAAGTGGAACAGGGTTTGTCAACATGGACTGTCAGCTGGCCCCGGCGATAGCGCTTATCGCTCGCGGGACATAGTCCACTCATTCACAAGCCGCTCCATTCATGCTCCCGCTACCGCCGCAGCGCCCTCACTAATATCATCTTTAAGACGTTCATACAAGGTTCAGATTCAACTAGAGCTTCATAGTTTACTTGTGCCGAGGGGAGAGGGAGGGCGGTAATGTAGATCGAGGATATCACGGGGTCAGCGCGGATTGCAGGCGCCCGATAAACGACGACGGCGTCCGAGCAAACGACTCAATAATACGCTATTGAAACAATCTTTCAATATTTTTAAAATCGATTTTAACAATATTACCTTGTGTTTTTTAAATTCCAGACCGTAATAGTAATATCATTACTTTGTCATTTACTTAGCAATTGAAAACACAGTGTTGTGTGAACTTATGTTCACCATTCACTTATTGCGTGCAGTTAGTATAAGTGATAAGAATTTACTATATGTTTTGCAAGAATATTGTAATATTTCATTATACTTTTGTTTTATATTGACCTACTATGACTTTTTATTTACAGAGAAGTAAATCTAAAAGCTCGAAAGATAGATAACAGTATCTATTATCTATCTTTCGAGCTTCTCTTCTTTTATCTTCTCTTCTTCTATCCATAGGGATATCTATGGTAAAGACCTACCTACCTTCTTTAACTAGGCTTCCTATTTGAATTGCGTATTTAAACTAATTACAATGGCTGTAATAATCACTTTAAATTAAAGTAAGCTTAGCTATATATCAACTAGTGTACATTGTAAGAGGAATTACTAAATAAAATTATATAAGTTAAAAAGGAAAGGTCTTAGGAAAATATCATACAGGTACACACAATATTTTAAGATAAAAATTTTTAAGATTTTCCAAGCCCTACTGACAAATAAAAGTCAAAAATATTTTACGGCGGTTAGTCACATTTTAACTGATAAGTTACACGTAAATTGACTCATGTTGTGAGATCATCGTACATAAATTAATAATTTATAATTATTTCTGGATGTATGTACCTATGTTACTCAGTTTGTTCCTCGTGGGTTTGACCCATGAATACTATAATACTATACAAGTAAGTATTGTATACAAGGTATTAAATGTATTTTTTCCAAGAATTGATATCTCATCAAAGTCATGCACAGTCTTATGACTCATCAGAAAGCATTGCAAATATGTCATGTTCTTCCGAATACTCTTCATCTTTTTACATATGATAGATACATATGTCCAATTAAAATTATTTTAGGTACATTATCTTTAGTGTAATTTCATTTTTATATGGTTTACTATTCAAAGGAAATCGGTGCCTTAAACTCCGGAATAAGATCTCATTTTCTGTGACTGTGCAATCTCTACACTTAATGAGAACGCATACTCCGATGTATAAACAGTTTTGACCAGCAGCTGCGCAATAACTCTTATATGTGCGTAATTCTTTTATCTAATCTAATTGCTTTTCAACACATTCAGAATTCCAATTTTCACCTGAAATTATGTTAAATGATGTTAATACACAATTGATGACTAGCTCGTATATTCATTCAATTTAATATTTTAAGTTTTTTTTTATATATATATATGCTTTTTATAACGAATATAGGCGCCATCGCAGAAATCCTAACGAGTTATCAATGTAAACGATTTGTTTACACAGTTAACCGTAATCTTATCCGGTGACCTCTTTTGAGTCTCCCGTTTCGAAATTGTATCATAAGCGCTTGCATATGACGCCAGCAAATGCGCGCTAGCAGCGCACGCGATACTGGCGCGGGCGCACCGATAATGTGGTTCTCAAAAACATTGCCCTAATTTTATATTTAATGTCGAGAACTATTTATAAAGAGTTGTTTCAAATCATACTATTAAAACATCATAAAATATTAAAGTCTTAGTAGACTACATAAAATATTAGAGTCTTAGTAGTCGACTAGTGTCGACTACTTGTACATGAGACACCTCTAAATGCATTAAATAAAATTTCAATTCTTTTACTTTACTATGTCAAACAATGATAAAATAGATGATAAAATACTTAACACCAGAAAAATAATTATGTTACAATTGTATTCTTTGATAGATTGAAAAATGTGGCGAGCATGCGTCTTATCGGTGTCCTTATTACAAGTCGGCGGAAGCAACTCCGATCAGTTCATTCATGTTCTACGTATTTATTTAACGTAACTACCTACGCTGGCTGATAACATCTTCTAAGGAAGTAGGGACCCCGTATTCTCTTACATATGCATACGTCCTTGTTTTCACCTTAAAACCTTATATATCTACACATTTAAACAGTTTTGTGTTGTTTAACATTAATTGTGATGTCATCTGGGTTTAAGTGTGTAAAAAATATTTTATTTATTATTAAATCTGATTACGGCAACCCAAAGATTTGTGATGTCATGACACCCTACATTTTTTTTAGCAGTGTATAGATAAGGTATTTGTAATAAAACCGTCGTTGTTTGCTTCTAACCGTCTCAAGGTGAGGAACGGAAGTAGCGGACGGGTGGGAGGGTACCTAGTTAATTGCCGGGTTTCGGGAGGTCGCCCGATAACCCGCGCCGGAAGCCGATAGCACTTTGATGTGGTGGCGACCGACTCCCTAAACCCAACTTGTATCACCTCCTTGGATATACTTCTTTAGTATATAGGTAATAAAGGCTACAATGTGATAGCATTCTTTTCTACAACATTTCCACCATACTTAATACTGCGTCAGAGTTCTAGATGTAGTTAAGTTTTATTATGCAGCTTATGTTAGATATTATTTTATACTAGCGACCTGCTTGCGACTTCGCCCGCTTGAACTACACTGTTTCATTTACTATTAATCTCAATTAACTTTCGTATTGTAATAATATTATACTTTAAAGACATTGTCTGTATATTGAAATAAAGCATTTAATTAATGTTGAGAAAAGATTGCCAAAATAGTGAAAATTGCATTGAAATCTGCGTAGCCGTTTTCCTTTTATTTCTCCTAGTGGGGATCGAACCCACGTGTTTATAGTCACGCGAGATAATACACGCTTGTGCCCCTGTGTCACGACAGGCCTCGAAGTTTTTGTTTTAGTTAAAAATATTTGTTACCTTATCGATGGTTTCCTTTTAAACATCATTTTTAAAGAGCACTACAGGTATTACTTTTAAAATAAAACCTTTTTCTGCATCTAAAGGATAGATATTCTATGTGTAATAATTCTCAGCTTTTATTACTTTACAAAGATTATTATTACAACCATAACTATAGAGCGGTATACTTTCATCTGACTGGGATGGTGCTATAAAGTTATTACAACACCTACGCACTACATATGGACCATAGGTATCTTTATATTATAAATGACAATAAACTAGCGGTGTTTTGCATTTTACCCTTTAAGTGTTTATAAAATAAAAATAGTGATCGTCGTAGATCGTGTACTAAACAAAATATAACATTTTGTATAAAGAACAAGACAGTTTGATTCAGTAAAAATAATTTTAGTATTTAATCAATATTGAGCACACAATTTGTAAGAATTGTATATAAAAAAATATTTAAAAAGGTCACATGTATGCAAAACAAAGGATATAAACACAGTGGCGTCACGAATACGCTGTGGAATTTGAGAGGCGATTAAAATTGAGTTCATCTCTTTATTTACACAGTATTGACGTTATTCAGCAGATAAGTGAATGAATTGATTGCTTTGTCAAGTAAAAAAAAAATCAATTTATGTCAACGAAAGTCAGGAGGACAAAGGTTGACCGTTCTGTTATCGGGGTCCGTTACAGTTTTGTTTTATTACTCAGCACCTCAATAAATTGGTTTCTAAACATCCGGCGACCTCTTATATAGAGGACAGGGCTCCCCACTTTGTGTTTTGTTTACTTAAATTGCTAATCATGATTTGTTTTATGTAATACATTTTGTTTACAGAACAGCTTAAAACCAGCTTAACACTATAAAAAAAGAAAAATTATTTGTTATTTAAAGGTAAATATCTTATTTTTATTTAATCCTCTTCGAAACTGAATCAATTTCTAGATTTTAAACTTGAAAAATCGAACAAAAATAGAAAATTCTAACCGTTGTAGAATAATATTTTTTAATATATATTTACATAAAAATATTATAAAAATAATAAGTACCTGGGCATTACATACTTCAAGTGCTATTCCACACTTAGGGTTATTTCTAAAACAGGACTTTGACTTTCTACTTTAAATGGTAAACACAACACCTT
>JAYDZJ010000081.1:7900858-7914475 GCA_034509065.1 Eueides lybia
CGTGTACTTCCAGAGCTACAGGTTTGTTGCCGGCCTTAAAGGTGAAAATTGTATATGTGCAGAAACTTCGGTGGCAGATCTCAAGTAAACCGTTCTCCAGAACACTCTATGTGATAAATGCCGCAGAGAACGCATAACGCCGTTTTTTACGTAGAGACGACGTAAAGCCAAAGTATCAAGCTCCTTACAGCTCGTTGTGTACCCAACGATTCAAACAGCTCTATGTTGTATGCATTCAAATGGAATTTATGTTCCTGTGTCGACAAAATTACTACCTGTGTAAGTTCATAGTCTAAGATATAGTAATAATGCCCGTGGAATTTTGTTTCATTTTAAATTTCAGGTACATACTGTGATAAGTACACTAGGACGATTCTGTACTTGTTACCCTTTAAAGTAAAACTATTTCAGATTAATTTTAGGATCGTTTTCTGATTTAAATAATAAATAATTCAAATAAAATATTCTTACTGTGATAGTAAGAATATTTTATTTGAATTATACAGGTTACTTTTGTATTAGATCTCAATAATAAAAAATATCTTGAATATTGACTATTACTAATCTATAAATTCCAAATAACAATCATGAAATAATATTTTTAAATAATTAGCTACCTTTCACTTGTTAAGGAGATGAAAACTATTATGCACAAAAAGCAGAAAGCGCCTAGATCAATATCAGAGATTATCACAGGTTAACCGTAAAATTTCAATAAAATAGTATCAATTAAAACTAAAAAAAATGAGTAGAAGCCAAGACACGTTAAATCTATTTACTTTTATTATTTTAATATTTAAAGATTCTTAACTATGAAAAATATTTAAAATGCAAATATACTAATAGGTTAACATCCTGTTAACTGAAAATCTTATTGTTGTGCTTGTATTACTTTATGTTGAATATATTGTACATGACGATAAAAGTATGTGAAGTTATAGTAGAAAACGTATATAGGTACATATTCTTTTACTATATGCATATTTTTTGCCTATTTGATTATCATCTTCGAGTTTTTAGCACGGACCACTTCTGAGGTTTGTGGTCGCTTACACTTATTTGATGTGAAGCCTCAAAAATATTCCAGATGACGTTTCGTGGGTATTTCCCAATGCAGAAATTGTGTAAAAATTACTTTATAGTACCTCGACTTTCATTACAACTTAGTCACCACTATAAATACATTCATTCTTAAGATTGCTTTGAATATAGTGAAGAGTCAAATAAAATTACAATCATACGGATAAGTAATAAACATATCAAAACATAAAAGATTACATCGAAATGTGATGGCGCGGGAACACAAGTGTGTGGTGTTAACGCGACCGGTTGTAGGTTCAATCTCTACTCGAGGAAAAGAAATATTTAATATTTATTTTTTCGCTGTAAGTTCCGCCACATAATATTGTGTATCGAGCCTTAAATTTCGCGAAAAGTGGGGAATGGATCGAAGCGTTTTTTTGCTAGGTACCCAAGTTACCTCTGCCATGCGCAGGATACGTCGTACAGCTAAAAAAACCTCAAAATATGGGTATCCAATAGTAATGGCCTGTGTCCACCGCGAATGAGCGGGTAATGCTTATGCGGAACGAACTTCTTTAAATTAAATCGGTTCACATTTCCACCAACAAACAATTTGTATTTTGTAATAACTTCGCTCTGCTCCCTAGAATTGAGAAAATTTGAATCAATTTTTTTTGCTTTCCACTCGCCTGTTTAGTGAAAGAAATAAAAGTATGCAGTTTCCTCTTGCGAGTTCAACGTAGTCCGTAATGGGCCCTCTTCACTCGTAGCGAGCTAATCTACCTAATAGCGAGCACGTTACGCTAGTTGTAATTTGTTTTTTAGTTAAAGTTTTTTATCTACAAGACATCTAGACGTAGAAGTCCGCTTTCATAAAGTTTACATAACACTGTCTGACTGATCTCAATGGCTGTGGTTAGCTTCTGACTTTTACATTGTTAGATAAATTTGTTCGTTATTTTTTAAGCACACAATACGAGTAGGTACAATATGTTTGTGTTATTTTAATATTTCAGTTTAATAACAAAAGCTAAAACTATAATTTTGTATGAAATGTAGTTAAATTAATAGTCCCTTAATTATATTCATTGTTTTTGTGATTATAATAATACAATTAAGACCTATCGATTTGTGCATCATTTGTCAAAAATACCTTTTTTTAAAATCTGACGCAAGAAGAGGGTACAAGTTTACCATGCCTCTTTTTCTGTGTCTGGTCGGTGGCATCGATTTAAGTACAGTTTTTTTAATGAAAAGGCGTTCGTGACGCTGAGCCTTAGCTATGTTTTACGAAGATCGGCTTAGCAATTAAAGAGCTACAAACACTTTGCCAAGATGTAGTAGTTGCTTTTTGGTTAGGGATCTTTTTAAATTTCAAACTTTCGTAATTATTTGTACTTCCGTAAGTAGCGCTACATAGTTTGTCAAAATCAAAAGGATGACACGAAACATTGGAAAGAACATATTAGTAGGTATATAATTAGTATTAGTACTACCGAATACTAAATAATATGGGGTTGCTGCCTAAGAAAAAGTTTAGAAGAACTATTTTATTCAAAATAAAGAAATAAGAAACAAACTCCATATCAAGTATATTAGTCAAATATTTCTCAACCTGCCAAAGTGGTAGATAAAAATATTTATTATTTGTATAAATATTTAGTAGAAAAAATATTAACATTGCATGTCATATCTATTAGGTGAGGTAAGAGCTTTGCAACATTTCTTGCGCGGGCATTTCCTCACATTTTTCTAATATTTAATATTATGCAAACGTCAATATTTGATTGTTTATACCGTTTTAAAGTTACATCAAGTTTTTTTTTTATTATTCTTAAGCTGTGGTTATATTATATTTTCATCTATAAGCTACATTATGTTAAATAATAGTTTGGTAAAGGTCTCTATGTATACCGTGTAGCTAATATTGTAATATTTGCTCAGGCTTAAGTTACACAAAAAAGTTCATAGTTCCGGTTCAAATTCGTTCAATAATTTCAGAGATTAGCGTGTGTACAAACAAATAGAGAGAAATACATTTTTAAATCGTAGAGTAATTTTATGTAACTATTATTTTAAAATTCTAGTTTACTTAAGATAAATATTTTTTTATTATTTAAAGATAAATATAATTAACAGATAAATATTTCGCTGTTTCTAGTACAAGAAGTTCTTTACATATATGTGTTTATTAACTTGCCGAGGTTGAACTTTGTTTTAGTCACTGTAGAACTATAGAAAAGCAATTGTAAGCTTTCGCACGTACTGCGTAAAGACGGTATTACAAAATTAAGATATTAACAAAAGTAAGTACATAATAAATAATATATAAGAAATAACAACAAATAATTCCCCTTACTTCAAATTTTTATACGTTTCCTAAATAAATATTTTTCTTCCTTAAGTGTGGATGCCAACCCAGGCCCGAAGTTTGTGGGTTCGATCCCCACTTGAAGAAATGGACTATTTAATACTTTGAAGTTTAATAATAAACATTTTAATTTCTTCGCTTTAGTAACAAGGCATAGCGCGGCGTTGAGTTCCGCCACTCAACACACAATGCCTTAAATTCGGTGGGAATTCGGGTATAGAACGGAGTGGTCCCCAGGTCTTAACACTTGGTCCCCAGGATCCTTCTGTCTACTTTGCCACGCGCGAGATACAGGGCTAAGCTAAAAAAATTATATATTAACACTTTAAAAATGACAAAAACAACAAGTAACTTCACTCTAATCTAGTTACATCACTAAAATGTAAGCTGTAAAATGTACCTAAATAACAATTCTATAGCCGACGATATTTTTTTCTAATTCTTCGCATTTAAGACTGTAGTACCTACTTTGTCTCATTTTTTTATAAAACTTTCTATTATTCAGA
The DNA here is from genome assembly GCA_034509065.1 of Eueides lybia. Taxonomy (NCBI): domain Eukaryota; kingdom Metazoa; phylum Arthropoda; class Insecta; order Lepidoptera; family Nymphalidae; genus Eueides; species Eueides lybia. The sequence continues at coordinate 7,904,759 of JAYDZJ010000081.1, forward strand.
ACCTACTTATTTACATACTCTGTCTCCTCATTTATGTCTAGAAAGGCAAAAATACAAGTGTAATATAGTATCTTTAATATGATTTTTTTTACTATGTACTAGGATAAAAAAAAATGATCATATTGAAATGTTTGAGAAGCAACTTTAAATATAACAGTCAATATACCGTCATATTTGGTCGTAATGAATATTGACAGTATGTGAGAATATAATTTCTTTCGCAAAACACACTTGAATTGATACGTGCTAAAAGATAGCAAAATGAAATACAATGCAAGTGGCGTCGCAAGCGCGGCGTGACGGGCAGGTGTGCGCCGAGGCTGCCGGCCGTTGAGCTCCCACTTCCGATCATGTCTGGACACCGCAAATTGCAAGTCATTCTCATTATAGATATTACAAAAAACATTCTTTACAACCCTTAGAGTTGGCGCAGGTACTTAAACTTAAATGCTACTAAGGCATCTAAGCTTGCTTTTGACTGGATCAGTATATATTAGGTGTAGACTACAGTTTTGTTTTGTTGTTAAAACAAATTTTGAGCTCCAATCGCGATAAAGCTACCTCACAAGTTAATTTGTGACACAGAATAAAAAACAATATCGTTCATGCAGAATTGACTGTACAGTGAAATACGTTCATGCATAACTTACATATGCACAAGGAGCGGCCACATGCGTCGGAGTAGTTCCTAGTACGACGCGGATGCTCAGTGGACAGTAAGGTCGGTGCAAGTTGCAGCGTGCGCGGGGCGCGGGCGCACGCGGCTGACTGCAGCCGAGAGGGGCACCCCGCGCCCTCACCGCGCCACCGTCCGATAGATTGTCAACAAACACCGAATGAATGGAAATGAGGTCGACCGAGCTTCACTCGAGCACACACTGTGGAGTCACCATCGATCAGACATATCGCGGCCTCAATTTTCTAATTGACGATATTTGTTAATCTCTTAAGAAATTCACACAATGTTGTATTCGGCTTTACATCAATTTACTACTTAATGTAAGCGCCTTCCACTAGTGACTTACATTTCTTATATAAATTAGAATACTAAGTGAAGGGTTGATTTTTACTTTTATGGTGAACAGAAAATAGTATATTATAAAGAATATATAAATGATATAAAAAATAATCAAGGAGGGATGATTGTTATGTATAATAATTCTCGGGTGTTAATGTGGCAAATAGCAGCTAGACGACAGCACTCCGAGCGAGGCGCGTGGGAGATGCCATTGAGAGGGTCTTATCGCATCGGTGCAGCTGCGTACGCCCAAGAATTTGTGTGTTTGGGTGCGAGCACAGCGCCCCTGGGGTCAACGCTCGCATAGCGCCCTTCCTTATACTTTTCTAAGCAATTCCCCATCGCTTGTTACTTTAACCATTGTGCTATATCTACTTTCGCGGCAGCTTCATTCCAAATATACATACATATTACATTTACAGAGATTAAATTGTATTATTTACTTTTTATATGCTATAAATCTTACGTAAGAAATACATATTAGCCAACATATCGATTCCGAATACTTCTTTATGTTACGGCGTGTCTATGCCGTGCGTTCACTTCACGTCCTTGTGCTTTGTGCTTAAATTAATTAACTTAAGCTAAAGAAAAACAAACTTCAAAGAAAAGGGTAATTTAAGAAATGTTAATTAAAATCATATTCAATTTTTTCGTATAAAAATATATTTTTTATAAAATGTACAATTTGGTATTTTCACAATTGTAACAGATTTTAGCAAGAGTAATAAAGTACAACGTAGAGCTGCCAAAATCGGTGCTAATACTATTACAAAATAACATTAGTTAAATGATTGATATTATTATTTCAAACATACCTACATCATTCACAAACAATAAATATTTGTACAAATGTACATATTTAATTAAAAATGCGTCTATTTTTTAAAATACTGTTTAAATTGAAAGTAATAATATATATATTAAAAATAAGATTGAATTTAAATAAAACATTTTTTAAAACATTAAATAATACAATAAAACATAATATTCAAGTCATTATAACATTTTTGCAACAATTGAAAACAATTTTTAAAATTTATTTTCTATGCTATGTACTAAGGGTCGCATCGAAATAAATTAATTTATTTACTTATATTACTAAAACTTATACAGATAATTAACATTAAAAATCGTCCGTTGTGACCGTTTATCAGCGCCTAAGTCAAAAAATTCATAATAATTCGCCTTCAATCAATAATTCTAAAAGTCAATTACATATTACATATACATACAAACTGATATATTGTATAAAATAATACAATTACTCCTATTTTAAGTAGGTTAAAAATATTTACAGTAACATTATACAGGTGGAAAAACTATTTTTTAAGTTCCTTTACAAGCACATGTAAATATAATCTGTACGTTAGTTAAAGAATATTTGTTACTTTTCTATCAAAATAGTAAACTAAAAAATATTTAAATACATTCAATTCTTTGGTCACTCGACACGAAGTCATAATATAATTATTTTGATAATGTCATTACTACATAAATATAGAAAAATGGGAAATTTAACATCTGCCTTAATGACAACAACATTTTAATAAGTTTAGGTCAGTTTTCTGCGATAGTTGTAACTAATACAGCTTCAAATTTTTTTGAAATATTTTCATTGTCGAGTGTCAAAATATTCTTCATAAAACCACACCGCTTTTAAAAATGCTAATAAGAAGAATGTTGCTTCAAAATGTAAAATTAAATGTATAAAAGTTTTTTTGAGTAAAATAAAATCCTAAAACCAAATTTTATGTTAAATAAATAATATAACATATAAATAATAAAAACTTTTTTATGATAAGCCATTCTAAATGCGATGTAATTTTATTTTAAGCAATGATGTGAAGGCACACGTGACAGAGGACACGTGGGCTTACTTACCCCAGACCCACATCCAAACACATCATAACCACGAATCCAACGATGCAACCCCAAGTTGCCAGCTTACCGTTGCCACTGTACAATATAAATGATGTTAATTAAAGTTAACTCATTTTATTAATAAATAAATATATTAATAAGAATTTATTAAAATAAAAGTAAGTATAGAAAATGTTAACAATTATTAACGCTAATAGATATTAGTTTTGAATACAAAATAAGAGCTTCGCATTAAAATTATTTCTTTTAAAGATTTTCGAAAATAATGCTTTAAAGATTTAAACATGAAAAAAAAAATAAAGAATAAGAAAGCAGAACAAATGAATGAGACTACTTATATATGCAAAATACTCTAATTTACAAGGAAAACAACTGCATAAAATAAATATATTAAAATTTTTAACATATTCATAAACAAATGGTTTTTAATTTGGATGAATTAAATGTTTTGAAACCGACTAAGAATGTTCATTTTATATGTGTTTACACGTAAAGCCACAAGTCTATGAATACATAATAGCTGTACCTACATACGAGTATAGTTGTGTAACGTTCACTTTTATTAATAATGCTAAGTGGTTTAAATATAATAGGTAGATACAGAACATGACAGAATGTAACAAAATGTATAAATAACGCAAGCAAATATCCTGGTTAGGGCAGAGTTAATACTTCCGTAGTCAAATTGACGTATTACGGTCCTCAATAGGGCAGGGTGAATACAATAGTTCGTTGCTACATTCTTGAATACACATCAAGGTCCGTTATAAAATATTGTCGTCATACATTGCGAGGCATCGAGAAATAATGATCGGACGACATTTGAATATCAAGGAGCTAGTAAAATTACGATAAAAATACTAGTAACATCGGCCGGCGATGGCGCTTGCGTCTCACGCACATGGGTTTAGAGAAACAATAGTCATTGACGGCCGGACGGAATCCGCTAGTTGGAAATATAGCTCATTACAATAAAACGATTCCACGTACTTACTTCAATACAGCCAGGAAAGAAATGCGTTCTATTGAAAAACTAAAAGTTGATATGAACGTTTTGTAATTCAGATGATAGCAAACATTGTGGCTGGGACATGCCCTTATGCTATATGATTTATTTGGCTTGAAATCATGAAGGAAACTATATTTTTATCCATTTTTAATATGCACACTAGGTTTTATCTGCGGCTTCGCCTGCGTTTTCAAATGGAAATTATAACTAAGAGTTGTGTATAAGACACCGATAACTCTGACCCCTGCGGTCATCGTACATCAAAACGATTGACGTACTATAATACGAACTATTAATTTTTTTCTGGCGTTTCTGTTAAATAGGTAAAGCCAAGGCTATTAAATACAAAAACCTCCTAATTTCAATAGAGAAGATGGTTGGAAACTTTCTATCACCTGGGACCCACTCTTAAAAATAGAAAAGTCTCAAACACACCACACCAGAGGACCAGCAGATACAGTGAACTCATTCTACAAGAATCCAGGGCAGTACGCGAAGCAATTAAGGAATCGTTGGCGGTAGTTTGATGTAATAATTATATCAACTGTCAGACAAATGCCACCTCAGTCTACCCGTGACCACAGACTACTGTAAAGTGTTCGAAAATTCGGGTTTCCAAAAATGTTACAAACAATATACGCTATTAATCCGGTTAAAATTGTTTCATTTAAAAGGTGTCACAATCGCGAAAATCAAAGATACTATTATAAATATACTATTAGGTAAAGCGATTTTTATAGAACTTTCACTGAAAAATAATAAATACATTGCGATATATTAAGTGTGTAACAGTATAGATGACAATACTACGTAAAGAATCAATTACAAAATTTAGTTGTCAATCTGTGATTTTAAATAAGATAAAAATAAACATTAAAATTTATATTTTTAATTTTTTTTCCTAATAATAAAATACTGGTATGAAGCGGGCGAAACCGCGTGTGTCCGCTATTATAATAATAAAATTATATGTTTGTAATCATATCATCGATTTGGTATACCATGGAGACATAAATTACATTCAATTTTTGATATTTTCATCGTGATGCAGGCTAGACTTGCCTTTATTAACGGAAACCCTAAATAGTATATTAGTTTTAGAGTTGGAAGAATGTTTATGTTAGCAAAACAAAATAAAATATAACACAACTTGACCGGAAGCAACAAGTCTCTTTCCTGGACCTGATAGATTGATATTGACGATTTTTTAAAAGTGAACGCGCGCAACTTCGTTTGCGCGACAGTGCCTTTTGCTCGTTTCTTAAATTAAAGCTATATAGGCAGACAAAAAAGTAAACAAACATGCAAAAGTCATCATAGATTTGTTCTATTATTATTTTTTTAACATTAATGTAACATGTAATATTTTTAAATGTTTTATTACTTTATAGATAAGATTACAAAGTTTGAAAACATTTAAGTATGACGCCAGCCATAACTTTATGATTTTAAGAAGGAAGGCTCCAATTACTTAAAACAACCATCTCCAATGTGACAATTTATAGAAGTGTTATTTCTAACAAACAATTCTCCATATAGTAAAATCCACTTGAAAGTACGAAACTAGATTACAACTCCAGATAACTTTATTATTTGGATTGTTTATATTTTTTGTTATCTGTCTACTAGTGAATCAAGATAAAGTAGAATAAATAGTATACATGTCTGTCATGTTGCAGCTACTTCGTGTGTTCTCGATACAACATGAAATTCGCGAAGTTATTACGCTGGAGTGCTTAACTGGCTCGTTCGAAACGCCATAAGCAAAGTAACGAACGAACGAAACAAAGAAAAAACGAACGAAGAACAGAACAGATGATGTAGTCTAAGAATTTACCTGAAACATTATATAATGAACATTATACTACTACCATATATATTAGAAATACAAGTCGCCCTGAACACACAATGCCTTAAAGATTTGGAGGATAGTGAAGAATGGTATGTTTTAATGTTCCCTCTGCCTACCCAGCTTTGAGGTTCCCTCTGCCTACTCATCTATGTGCGGGATACAGCGTGAAGATAAAGGACACCAACACTTGTCTGATTAAGGACAAGATGTTGATTTGCATCTGGCAATACTGCCCATGGTCACTAGTATGGTCTGTGCCGTAAATGCGTTAAAAAATATGAAACAAATATTAATTTTAAACAAGGTATAAAAAGTTATAACGTGCTGTAAAATAATTTTAATGTTTATGGAAATTAAATATGTTTTAGAATATTATTTAATAATTAAAATAAAAAAAATCAACCGAATTTTAAGTCGATAAAGACGTTCAGCGGAAACTCGAGTGTTTCTGATAACGTCTAATCAATTAACATATTTTAAATATGATAAAAAACATATTAAGACAATTATTGGAATTCCAAATTAATTAAGCTTGCGTATATTAAAGCTAAATGTATAATTTAACTCATAGTTTAGAATAATGGCAAAACGTTTATGTATGTAGAGTATATAGATTATTTACTTTTCAATAGTTTTGTGTATGCAGTACTAAATTAACTTATTTATTATACATTTAAATAAAATTGAAGTGCTTTTTAGTCATTTTTAGTTCAAAAAGACGGGTTTTTACGTATAATCTAATAAGTGCGCAACAAAAAGTCGTGTTTTTACGTATAATCAAGAAATACAATAAGTGCATATTGTTATTTACACGGTACCAAAGCAAACAAACAATTTTTAAATTTGTATTTGTTAGATAGATATGATATAAATTACTGATTAAGTGTCGTACACACGTATAGATAACCATAAAACCACACCCACAACCATAAAAAAATGATATGTTTTGGCAAGTGAATAGCAAAAAGTCTTCTGGATCCACAAGGGTTCTGTTCTTGGTCCTTTTCTCTATAACTTAGAACTTTTAGATGAACTATGAGACAGTAGTGTATACAGATGACACTTTATTGGTATTTATTTCCCTTAACATGCAATGTCTCAAATTTGGCAGAAAGTGGGGAAAGGAACGAATTGTCTTAACAGTATTTTCTTACGTTCCCTTGCCTACCTGCCTTCAATGTGCGGGATACAGCGTAAAGCTGAAAAGTAACTGATTATACATTAACTGACGCAAAAACGGCTGGGTTTGTTTACATTAGTTTCTCATCACTTTCATAGTATTATGACCTAAGGTATTTTACTATGTGGTAATACGGCCAGAACTTAATTCATCTTTGCCTTGCAGAGCCGAACTATTTGCGCAATCTATAAATTGGGCTTGACTCTTTATGGGAAAAAAGTTCAAGAAATAAATATATTGATAGTTTCATATTTTACCAAAATCAGTAATCAGATCAGGTATTAATACCTAAATGTATTTAAAAGGGACTGAGTGTCTTAACAGTAGGTTCCCAAGTTCCCTCTATCTACCCTGCCATTTGCGGGACACAGCGTAAAACTGAGTATGTATTACTTTAATTTACAAAAAGTACTATATTTATGATTCCATTATAAAGTGTTTTTATCGAACAAATATCATTGTCTATATACCAACGACATCTTTATTGGTGTTTTATGGTATCCAGTTGAAGAAGAACCACATTTCACATGATCACTGTCCTCAATGCGTATTGCAATTTCTGGAGGTAGGTCAGGGAGTATCAACCGGCGCGCCAAATTCTCAGACAGTGACGTCAATATTTAGGTAAAGTAGAGCACCGTCACCAGCTTTATCCCAGTAACAAATGTGTTACTTTCTGTTATTTATTATTATTGACATCGTCGAGACGGTGGCAATCCCACGCACGCACTGAAATTACTTGAAAAGGCGGGTGCCAGCCGCCAGCCCTCAGTGCCGCTGTAAATAGACGCGAAGCTTTCGAAAGCACACCCTCTCGCAGTTACATACTCAAATGAAAAATGCCTTCAAGGCAGTCTTGCAAAAACCCATCTATGTAGTTACATGTATTCGGAAGTAACACTAATTTTCTTATAATTAGAATAGGTGTAACTTTTTAAACTACCATTAATTTTTTTATTTATTAAAAAAACTATGCATATAATAAAATTGTAATGTGTATGTATGTTGTACTTTATAAACTGTACAAATATATCACAAGGGCACTTTTATACTCAAAAAATAAAAAAAAAACCGGAATTAACTGTCAAATTAAATAGTTATATAATTTTATTGTTTGTAATAACTAGAAAAATAGTTAAAGCAATATAACATAGTATAATGTATCCAGGGTGCCAGACGGTGTGACTTTATTTCTGTCGAAGTATTTGCGATAGAACCCGCCGCCACAGCGCGCCCACATTATATGTGTCGCTTGCACTACGAGAACATTTGCAGCTTACAGTAAAGTATTTGTAGAAATAATGTTTTGAATTTGTTGAATCTTTACGCAGTCGTGTCCAGTGCAGTCATTTGAAGGCTCATAATATTACGTAGCAACGAATGTAATTCAATAACCAAAAATCACATTAATATGTGTAAATGTATTATTCAATAAACTTTGTAATTATATTTATTGTTATTGGTACATCTGAACGAATTTTAACACTAAATTTCAGTATTATGCAATGACTACAACCAACTAACTAGAGAAATCGTGGGAAAGTATGTAATATCAATAAGATCAATAAATGGAAATATATGAAGAAAAACATGTGATTAAAACGACTAATTTAAATAAAGTCTAAATAAATAAACATTTAAAAGTACATTAAAAGGAATAAATTTATAAATCGTACTTTAGGACGAGTTGCGACGGAAGGGAATATCGGCCGGTTGTGGACAATGGAAGGATGGACAAAGAAATGTCGCTAAGGGGAAGTGTAAACCAATTACAATAGATTCCGACATCCTAACGGGATCCTTAGAATATTATGTTGCTAACAAGCGAACTTTACAACCCGAGCTCAAGGGACCGATATGAAACAGAATAATCAAGCAATATCGGTACCCTCGTCAATCCAATTATGACAGGAGCCTGTTTTTTGAGACTCGAGATTTGCTTTGTAGATATCCAACCGTTTCAAATATGTTTTACCACCTATTTATTGAAGAAGTCTCGATGTGAATCTACGAAAACACAATATACTCGTAGTGTTCTCATTACTTGAAGACGAGTATTTGAAATGAATGTTTCTCTGTTTGTATGAGAAGTGAGTGAGGGATTATATCTGGCTGATAATTGACATTGAAAGCCGGCTCGAGGGCCCTGTCTCGGAAGGGTCAGAACAAAAACACACGCCTGTCGTATGTTTTGGGCAAATCTCAAGGTTAGCTAAGATATAGCTAGTTATGCATTACAATGTATAAAAAGGAATATACCATGTGGCATCAAATTAAAAAAAATGTTCATTATCAATAGTGATAAATAAGCAATGATGAGTACGTTATGATTAATATGACTAGTAGGTATTATCAGACAAATGATTATGACAAATGATATTTGCAAGATTTAAAAATGATATCAAAAGACAACTTACGATGCATTTGCCTCAGGGATGATATCATCGGCAACGACATATATCATGGCTCCCGCCGCGAACGCGAGGGCGTACGGCAGCACGGGTTTAGCTGCAGCCACTGCTACTGCGCCAAGAACTCCAAACACGGGCTCAACCATGCCGGACAATTGACCATACCTGTGGAATTGTATTAATCATAATTGTGTTCTACTATAAGATTGTAGTATGGTTGAAGACATTTGATGGCTGTCCTGACAAAAACTAACCATATAATCTCGGAATAAAAGGGAATTTCTGTGTCAAAGAAGTTTAATCTTATTAATATTATAAATCCGAAAGTTTTAAGTGTTTGTTACTCTTTCACACTAAAACTAC
>JAYDZJ010000081.1:8717042-8727241 GCA_034509065.1 Eueides lybia
CCATCTTGTATCTAACCGACCGAATTGTATAAAATATCAAACTTTGGTAGCTCGATGACTATAGTCTATGTCAAAGTTTTGCTAATATCAAAAAACAGGTTCATGTCCTTATTGTGAATGATTATTTTATTTTGTGTCCATTACCTTGACCATTACTGGTGCGTTTACCGTATATAAAATATAAAATATAAAATTTCTTGAGAAAAAATGACATTAAAATCTTCAGCAACAATTAGTGGTATCTCATTCATTGTACTATTCAAAAGACTTGAACCATACAAATATAGCATCGATCTAGATTTTATATATATGTTATATATAAAATCTCGATCGATGCTATATTGTGTTAAGACACTCCGTTCCACTTCCGTTCTCCACTTTCCGCCGATCTTGAGGCATTGCGTGTTGACTGGCGCAACTCAACGCCGCGCTTTGCCTTATTAACAGAGCGAAGAAATGAAAATATTAAATATTTAAATTGAAAATATTAAATATTTCATTTCCTCGACTGAGGATCAAACCCAGAACCTGTCTGTAACAGGCAACGTTTGTGCCGCTGCGCCACGACAGGCCTCCAGTTTTAAAGAATTTATTTTTGTTAATGTAAAACAAAACAATTATTAAACGGGGGTTGAAATCTTAGACAGGTCATAACGTGAGGGTTGGATTCTCCCATAATTTCTTAAATTGCCCAGAGCTCCATAATCATATCGTCGGAATTCTTTGTCCACTATGCTTTGCCCGTAATGTGCGATCTGCTTTAACGCTGCTCCGGCTGGAAGGTGCCTCGTAATTATTGGTAAAATCGTCTGTCGAAATAAAAATAGATGAATCTTCAGGAATATAACCAATTTATATATTACGTTGTGCAATGTTCACTATAATGCTTTAGAAATATTAACTATTAAAGTCAAATTTTCACGATAAACAATTGCACTGGCATATAATATCAAAAATACTGCATTATATAAACTTACTGCATTATGTAGCTCTGGATTATTTCCAGCTAACTTAAGGAGCTTTTTTTATCAGAGCTTTAAGGAACTTGCTTTTATCAGAGCAAACCTAACTTCGTCACAAGTTCACTGCTAGGGAAAAGCTCTCCAAATCCAACCATTTTAGATAATCCCTGAAAATAAAATATATATTTTGACAACAATCCTACATAGATCATCAAATTGAAATTTTATAAAATTCCAAATTGAATTTTTATCCAATTCCAACAATAAGATCTACATTAATAGTCAAAATGTTCTAAATCGCTATAAAAAAAATAAACAGGTCAATATGGTTCATAAAATTATTTGATTTAGCGTTATAGAAAATGAAAATATGAATTCTGGAATGTTCAGTGTGACTGTTGTTCGTTTGCGTTTGTTATGCGTTTTGAGCAAAAGATACTGGGCGGATATTTTTGAAACTTTTTGTCATTTAGCTTTTTGACCTCAGTAATATATACCTAAAACTCTATTTAAGAAAATGATTTGAAATCCCAGACAGAACTTTAAAATACGATGTGACCTTAAGGAACTAAGTGACTCTGTGACTTAACGTCTATGAATATTTTGTTAATCATGATAAGCACTTTCTAATGATGATAATAAATTAAAGGTCTAAGGAAACCAGAAATACTAATCTATTTTAATTATTTAAAATAATAACCCTAAAAAGTGTAAAATACTATTTTAAATGGAATTACGATAGTAATTCCATAGGACATCTTTATTAATATTAAAAAAATAAAATGATTTTTTTGGTTAGATGCGGTAAATTCAATTTAAGCCATCGTTAAATATAGGTCTTCATTTCAAGGAAGCGCTGAATAAAATATAATAGTTCTTTTGGGATTATCCGATCCCAAAAGAACTATTATATTTTATTCAGCGCTTCCTTGAAATGACCACGTAAAACTGCTTGGTTTATATTTTGAAATGACCAATTTAGATGGAGTATAATAAAAATCTTTGCAAAACGGAAAAGTTTGAATGCAACCATGCTCTGCGTAAGCAATTAAAGCTAACTTAAGAAATACTCGATAATATGATTGGCTTTAAAAAGTTCTAAATGAAAGTCAACGACAGCACACACATTTGTATCTTCCTCTTTAGAATAACCTACAATAACTATTTTATAGCAAAATACAAAATAAATTAAGTAATTTACAAAATTATTTTTAATTCTAATAAATACACTAGTCATGTTGTTCGTGTTCTATAGAAAATAATAACCTTTTACTGTAATAAATATAAATTAACATCTTAAAAATTAACAGAGGGTTTATATTATTGGACCTCAGCTTTTCAAGCAACTACCAGTATCGCGATCATCTCGGAAGCAAGGCCAAGTTGAACTCGCAGAAACTGGGGGTCATCACTATAGCGATACAGTATTTCGTGCCAAAACACCGTTTGGCCCTGTATAAGGCCCAGGTTTGGCCTCATATGGGCTACCGTTCTCACCTCTGGGCTGATGTCTTCCAGTATCGCATACAACGTAGAACCGTTTGAATTGTTAGGGAATTTCGGTTTATTTAGGTTTCTAGATCAAAATTTACTGAGTCTATAGACAAATATCATTAGCTCGTGTAATTAAACTGAAAACAATCAAAAAGCTTTATGGAAATTTGTCATATTTTTACGTAGCCAAATAAAGTATTAATATGTTCATATTAGAAAACATTCTAATTATTTTTTAAAAGCACACTAATGCAATTCAGATCATTAAATTGATAATGGCGTAGTTCAAGCGGGAGAAGCCACGGAAATAGAAATTATTGTTTGTTTAATACTCCTCAATTAATTGTTTGCTGAGATTTCGTAGCCTACTTTAAATTTTCGTTTCTAATACGAAGCCTATCCAAGCGCTATTTTGAGCGCGCAGGCTCGCACGCGAACCCCCTCATATGAGGGGGTTCGCGTGCGAGCCTGCGCCTTTAATATTAAAGGCGTGTGATTACACGCCATACGTAATACGCAAGCATAGACGCCCTAAAAGTATTTTATTAGATCCCGATAACGCCATTACGGGCGCGAACGCCCCCTATATAGGTAGGGTTTACACTACACACAAGTCACACAAACACCGTCGTCGACGGAATCGACGACGAAGCACCTTAGATTATCTGTCGGCCCGTCCGCGCGTTGGCGTGGCCGGGTCCAACAGTTAGGGAAAATCAGCTCTCGCTTAGAGTAGTCTAATATGTCCCCAGTCGCGGCTTCACGTCGCGGCTGGTTTGCTTAGAATAGGGAAAATCCCAGCTCGATCACCGGCCGCAAGCGTAAAATTAATACGTTATATGTAAATTAGTCAGGATCGTCGTTATCGTTTCGTTATTTTAACCTAGGCAGGTTCGAGTCCCGCAGGAGGCCGCCGCCGACATCCTCTCAAGCAGCCACGTAGTGCTTGCTCTTCTCAGCGACTGAGTACCCTCTTCCCTCCCCAACCGGTGTCGCTGTAAAAGCCATTAGCACAACCGAAAAAAATAGATTTTTTTATACGAAGAAAAAATAACGAAACGATAACGACGATCCTGACTAATTTACATATAACGTATTAATTTTATAGTAAATGATTATTTTTAATTCAGTCACATGAAATCACATATCACATATAATATAACACTGCTGTACTGCTGTGCTTATTAAAATAAATGTATATATTTTTAGTATGTAAATAAAAAAAGTTACTATAGCATTGTAAAATGTTGTTCACAAAATATTTATTTACATACAAAAAAACTTAAAAAATCAAAATAATTACCATTATTTCATTCGCATGAGGTGCAAGCGCCAAAAACAGACGATTGCTATTATATGCCATATATGCTACGGGTCCCATAGCATTATTGAAATAATCTTTTCATTGTATTCTGGCCGATGATGTGGTGCCTTGTGAGAATCCAATGTAGTGCAAGCGTGATTTCCCAGTTCGTTCAAGAACATAGTCTATCATTGCAGGTAAGTCGAAGTTACCTATTTCATCCCAAGAAAAATCCCAAAATTTTAAATTACGTAATTTCCACGAGCGTTTCCTAGCCAAACATCAAATCCTTGTTCTGCTAAAATATAAGCTAAAAACGAAAGAAAGAGAATGAACGTCAAAAATTTATCGTTATAAAGTCAAAATCACCCTTTCTGTAAATTAGTTCAATGATTCTCTCTTAAGCGTAGATCAGGTTTTTAATATAGGAAAATATATTTAATATTTTATTCAAAATTTTATAAATATTCTTATAATTATACCTAAACCAATTCCAGGTCCTGGCAGAATAGTTTCCGATGAAGAAGACAACAAACCATGCATTATAAATACTACGGGTCTTGCACCGGGTACATTGAACGCGTCACGACCATGAGGGATTCGATGCAATCCCAATATGTACCCATCTTCGGTGATCACGGAATGTTCTTCAAATGGATAATTGTATTTTCTAACTAAATCTGGCTGAACATGAGAACAAAATAATAATTATTAAGAAGAAACTATAAAAAGTAAGTCTTTACTCATTTAGTGATGATTAGTTATGAATTTAAACCACTTACCACGTCAAGTAATGCATCTTCTTTTATATTATTGGAAATACGACTGCCAAAAGCATTTTGCTGAAATAAATATTTTTAATAAGTTTATCTAAAAATTGTATTCTCAAAACACTAAAAAGGTAAAATTACAAGTACACAAGTTCTGTAATATAATATTAAATTTATAATAAATTTAATTACAGTTTAACATTTAGATTTTATTTTAATGGTTTTAAAAAATGTTGAACGACAAACTCACTATAAGTGACTGTTTGTCAAAAGTCGTTAAGAGGTTAAGAGGGAACTTCTGAACCTAATATTATGACACTGTTCCACTTCAGTCCCCACGCTCTGCTAAATTTGAGGCATTACGTGTTGAGTGGCGGAACTCAACCCCGTGGTTTGCCTTGTAATATTTAAATAGTTATTGTTTTCATTTCTACCAGAGCGAAGAAATGAAAACAATAACTATTTAAATTGAAAATATTAAATATTTCAGTTAGTCTAGACATGGCGAAGGCCTTCAGTCGAGTGTGCCACGGGACGCTCCTTGCAGAACGTCCATCTTACGGGCTTCCCGAGAATTTATGCAAGTGGATCGCCAACTTTCTCACAGGGCGCTGCATAAAGTTCACTACCGACGACATCTGCTCCAACTTGATGCCCTCCCATCCCCTACACTGTTTCTTCTGCATATCATTGATATGTTGGAGCACTCTAACATATATTGCTATACAGATGATTGCACTGTGGTCGCTGTATACTCCGGTCGTGCAAGTCTATATCTGGAAAAAATCCAACGTCGAAGTCGAAAAATCAACGTCGTCGTCGGACGCCACAATCAAATTGTGCCTTCCGTCGAGGCATACCTCAAGAATGTCTTCGTATGGGGTGAAGAGAACCTCGTTAAATTCCTTAGAAGACACAAGTCAGCGCAATATCTACAAAAAAACCCAATTTGTCGTATCACCGTTTCAGGTTTTGAGAACACTACTCTTAATGTCGCGCCCAGCATCAGTAAGAAAAGCAAGGCCAAACAACTGTAGGTCATCAGCAGAACGAGATAGTACTTTTCGTCAAAACATCGTTTGGCTAAAGAGCCACTGGCTGGACCTGGGCTCTATAAAGATAGAGCTCAGGTCCAGCCTCATATGAAGTACTGTTCTCAACTCTGGGCTGGTACATCCCTTTAAAGGGGCATACAAAGTAGAGCGGTCGAATCGTTGGGAACCCAATGATATGTGAGGTTTTACGTAGAGACGTACTGTGCGTTCTTTACCGAATTTATCTTGGGTGCGTTCTGGAGAATTTTCGACTTTGTAGCTGCCGCCAAATTTTCTAACCGCACAGTACAACTAAAATAACATCTTCATCTTCTGGACACGTGGCGCTCCATTACTTTGCGGTTTCCTAGAAATTTCCTTCCACGCGCCACAAATCTGTGGAACGGCCTACCCGAGGCAGTACTTCAAGGTCGGTACGACATGGATACCTTCAGAAAACGCGTCTACCTCTACCTTAAAGGTCGGCAACGCACGTGTAGCTCCCCTGGTGTTTAACGGAGCGATAGGCGGCGGTAATAAAAAAATAGAAAAGAAAAATACCTATTTAGAAAATGTATTAAAATTTTAACGTAACGAGATTTAAACCTGAGCCTAAAGCCTAATTAAAGCCAACATTCTCATCGAGCTACGTCGAAATTGAAACACTTGTTACAATATATTTATGTTGTTAACACCTCTGTATGGAGATTATTACAAATTTCAGCTACCCAAAAATAATTCACTAAGAATAATGGATTTACGAACATTTAAAACTGCCATTTCGAGTAGGAAAGTGTTAAAGTTCAGTTCAGTTAACAAGTACTTGTAAATAAAATTGATGATAGAAATGTCATTTGAATCAATTAAAATTTATTGTTCAAAGCCCTTAACTTTTTCAAAGTTGTCTTTGGTTTGCTATCATAAAGTCTATCCGTGATGATAGGTATTATGAGAAATAAATAGTTGGAGTATGAGGAGTATTTTTTAAATATTTAAAATGTTCATATAAACGGATTAGGAATAAGTAGGTAAATATATATAAAGATACTTGAGGTCTGTCGTGCCTGGCGTGTTATGAGTGCGATCCCAACTCAGTCAATCTTAGTCACTATTTTCTTCAATCGTAAAATCTATTTTTGTTAAATTAAAAATGGAAGTCAATATAACGCTATCTTTTTAATTTTTGAATTCAAGGAGAGGATAAATGAGACAACGTACACTCAATGCTAAAAATAGTATTTCAAAAATCTGTTAACCGATACATTTATAAAAAAAATGAATAAGACAAAATAACTTGAGCAAATCTTGAATAAAACATTTTGATTTCATGTCGGTTGACACAATGTTTAGAAAATTTTGACACCGACCGCTCAAAAGACGCAGAAAAATCCAAATATGTATATAACTCAACATCGCATTTAGACCAATTAGCCTTTCAATCGTCGTTATATTTATTTATCTATGTCGTGTTAGCTAATTAGTGTATTAGTATGTAATCTAGCAAGTTCAATTTGAACTAATAAAATTTGTAGAATGTATAACACAGAAAACTGTAATAAATTTACATGGTATAAAGTGAATGTATAACACAAAAAACTGTAATAAATTAACATGTTAAAACTTTATGCAGCAGTAACTTAATATCAAAGTACGCCAATTAAAAGATAACTGGTGGATAAGAAAATCCGAAGAATTACAGTGGCTGGCTGGATACCTAGACTGCTAAATTCTTTGAGGGACTTAAGAGAGTTTTCGGACCTCGCACTAGGAAAACCGTCACAGTATACTCGCGAAATAAGATCAAAAGGCTGACTGATCCCGAAGAAGTTTTCTTTCGTTGGGCTGAGCATTTTAAAGAAGTGCTCAATTCCGGTAGTCAAGGAGTGGATCAACAATATTTTGATGCTGTTGAAAACCTGCCTGTTGCGTCGGAGTCGGATGAGCCACCATCATTTGTACAATTTATTTCCGCGGTAAATAGTTTGAAAGACGGTAAGTCACCAGGTGCAGATAGTCTTCCTTCAGAAGTTTTCAAATACGGAGGACCAAACATCAAATCTAGACTATTTGCCCTAATTCAAAAATTTGGGTATGCTAGCTGAAAGGTTCCTTTTCGATACCCAGTGTGGTTTCAGAAGAGAAGTTCAGCGGACCTCTATACTGGAAATTATTTATGCAGATATTTGCCTTATGGCTGACAGTATGGAGAATCTGCAAAGATACGTCGACAATTTAGATTATTCCTGAAGAAAATTCGGCCTTGTAATCAGCGCGGCGAAAATTCAGATTCTGAAACCTGATCCTATAGGAAGACGCATCCTTTATAAAGGATATCATTTATAAAGGATCCTTTATAAGGTACCGAACCGTAAACATAGGTGCGAAAAAGATGTACGCGCACCTATAATTACAAACATTGCTGAAATGCTTTTGTCTTTCAGATTGTTTTTTTCATTAACAATCCCCATTTTTTAAATATATATTTCAAAAGTAGATAAAGTTACATACATAGTATAAGACGCGTAGAGCTACCATGAATAAAAACATCGCACTCTACTTTCACTATTAGATAGAGTGCTTCGGAAAAATGAAGGTTTATATATTAATATAAAGTAGATTAAATTAGAATCAACCCTGTGTGCACCCAAGGTCTCCAGCGGACAAGATTATGTATATTTAATTGCATTTATGTGTTATTACTGCACTGTGCCATATGTGATGCACTACTCTTATTGATTTCAATTCATTACAGCGGTGAAGAGAATGCCTATTATATTCTCGGTATTGAGGTTGTCTTGTTCGTATTTCACAGGAAGGCCGCGAAAATAAAATTTCTATAGCTTCAAAATTGCGATTAAGGAATAAAAATATTGTTATTTCTAAAAGTACTTAACACCTGATTTAACTACAGCTAAAATTGGTTTCCTTTTGTAATAACATTATAAAAACACACAACTTTTACGTAAAAACCAGATAATAAGAGAGAAATTCATAGTTGCTGCTAACCATACCATATAAAAAGCATATATCCCTATATAAATTCGATACAATATCATTCCTGTTCCAGTTATATTTCTATAGTATCAGAAACCAATTCAATAAGAAAATACAATATCAGAAAATATTTTATAACGTAACTCAACATATGTGAAAATATGAAATTTATACCCGAGAGGCGTTGACGATAAATCTACCATAAACTTAGAAGAATGGCTAAAGCGGCAAAATACAAGTGTGTTACATTTTATTATCAGGCTATTGACGAAATAATAACCGACGTAAATAGTTTCACTTTTAATTTATATATAAACACTCCTGATGTCGTTTGTGGAAATTTAATTTACATTTTTCATCTAAAAAATTAAAAATTACAGTTTATGTTAATGGTTTTCATTTAGTACGTACATCGTTTTGAGCAATGATATTATCAATTTTTTATTAATTTAAAAATTGAAAAGTGAAGTGATTTTATTGATAATAGAATAAAAATACAAAATTAGTAATTAATGAATCACAATTCACTACGCAACATGAAAAATAAAGCTATTTAAAACGACAGATCATATCAAATAGTTAGGTCGAAGTAGATTCACACCAGCCCGGACGCCATTCAGATAGGCATCGTGTTCTAAATGATCGCGCAACACGAATGCTTCTATTGGCAGTACAAATAAAAGATTGCTTTCAATGTTTGCTACAGTTAGATAAAATTTACACTAACTAACCTTCATAGATGTTTTATCTTGTATATCTTGTATATCTTCATATGTGTTTACGATCATCGTCTATCGCTAGCATTTAGTCACTCAATTTAATCTAAATTATATGCACATGCCTATTTGGAATTTATACCTATTCGGCTCGAATTAAGATAAAGATTTAAGATAAAGATCTTCAAAAATCTTTACAAATTTGTCTAATAAAAATGAAAAACTGTAAAGTATTTGTCACTGCCAAAGGACAAATATTTAATATTTCATTGAAAAAAGAATTTATCAACTGTAAAATATGAAACCACGTTTGTCATGCTTAATAGCACTCGTTTCAAAAGCTCGAATAAAGAATCTCTTGTATATTGAAAAGTATTTACAGGGTGTACTGTGAAACTAAGCAGTGTTGTCATTAAAACTGGGATAACTGGGATTTATTCATAAATGCATTTAATTAGCGAAGTCTTAGTTTTATTATTGTTTCCTTTTCATTTATATCGCCCAGTAGAAGGGGAACATATCGTGAAGCATAGCACATCGTCTGTGGATACGGCTGCATAGTAAGCAAGTCAGTGACGTGGTGGCAAGTCGGCCAAATCTTGCCTGGAGGGACTCCCTGTAAGAGAAGAATCTTAAAATCCAACATTACTTAACCTTTAATGTGTTTAAGTTACCTATTTAGTTACATACACATTAAAAAAATCTATTAAAATAATTTCAATGCATTTGTAAAAAATAAATTGTAATACAGTTTTAGGAAGTATCCGGTAGATAATAAAATATTCGCTAGTCGTTTCTATGAACAATAATATAAAAAAGAAGTGTATCTCAATGTTTCCTTGGCTAGCTTAATTGATGATTATTATTATTATATTTTATAGATACATTTTGTTGAGAAGGTCAATGTTAAATAGTACTTACATATA
>JAYDZJ010000081.1:8741905-8753793 GCA_034509065.1 Eueides lybia
TACATAATTTGAATATACTTACGTAGAAGCAATTTTATGTTCACTTCATCCTAAATTATATTCCACACATATCGTAACATACGACATATCCAAAAAGCCTAACAATATTTAATAATATCAATTTAAGATCTTTTACTCTCGTAAAAAAAAAACATTTTATACCCACGTAGTATACGCTTAGTTATATAACTAAATGTCTGTAGTTATACTAAAAATGATTGCTTCCGCCTAATATGACAAAATCACTTTGCTCAAACTTGTATCAATCAGAAGCGATATTGGATAAAGAGCAACCACGAGTTTAATTCTTTAAAGTCACGACATAAATCCTATTCTATTTCCATGATGAACGATTTATAAACTCCAAATTTAGTGATTTGCAACATATCAAACGTTTTACTACAAATATAAAACCCTAAATATTAAAAATAAATTAAGTTTTTCACAAGTTCTCAATCCCAAAGACTTTACTTTGTAAAGTTACTTTGTAATTGTGTTCAGATTCCAGATGTTTCCATAATAAATGATCGAAACTTTTTGCACTGTTATTCGTACCTTCGTGCCGCGTTATTACAGCTTTAAAACGAGCTTTTCTTCACTAATATTTTTATTGTATTTAAAAATTTAGAATGAAGCCGCGTTAACATTATTTAAAACTTTAAAAGTTTTACAAAATTTTGGACTGTTACTCAACTTGGCTGCAAAGTAATGGAATATTGGAATTTATGTGGTTATAGATATGAAATATATACCTATGTATTGGTAATACAATTGGCGTGTAAAGGAGAAAAAAAATTAAACATGTAATTTATCCTAGAATTGAAATTAATACCTAAGGATATACTTAGGTATAGCCTTAGGTATTAATTTCAATAGTGGTTTTAGAACCATAAGACAGTTTGAGCTGCTGTTTCACATGAACTAAATAAAGATGACGCGACTTTATTCTACTATGTGTATAATGTATATTCTATACCTTGTCTGTGACGACTGATTTTCATCATTAGTTTTAACTATTAATATTTTCATGTATATATGTATTATGAGATTTTAAATTTTGTAATTGTACGTGATGACATTCACTATGTATACAAATTATAGATGAAGTTGTATTGATGTTTATCTGTAAGTAGAAAATAAATATATTATATTAAATATATTATACCTAAATGTGTATTTTAAGATGTCTTAAATGGCTTGGATTTATCTAATGGGAAAAACAAATATTTATATATTATATAACTATTTTTTTTTTTACTTAAGATATCATTATGCTACCATAATTTTGTAAAAATATAATATATGCCGAAATTATATTACCTTATATGAATTATACTGACTTATGTGATTTTCAAGATAAATATACCTATAGGTATGTAACTGATTACGGTGAGTGCCGAATATACATATATGTTATACAAATATACATATTATGTGAGATTTTTAAAATATTTTCTATGCTTTTAATTCTATCTATAGGCTACATAGAACATTTTAATAACTTTAAAAATGGTAATTATTTATTAAAATTAAATATATCATGTACATTTACAACAGGCAGTAGAAAATCCAAGATGTGGCGAGCGTTTTACATTTATTAGTATTGCAAATTACGCGTGATGTTGGAGCTTTTTGATACTCGTGTGTATTTTGTGTAACGCATTATAAAATAGACTTAAAGTAGATTATTGTGGCTTTTTATTGTAGTTTAACCCAATTATATTCCACAAACTCTATATTTTTCTTTAACAACCGCGCCATTCAAAGTTAGAACAAGACCATTCCAAAACGTCAATTACTTATATTAGGCTATACAAATAATATCTTTTACACGCATTTAAAGCGTATTATGTATATTTTTGAAAAAATTGCCCATTCATTTTATACAGCTTTTACATAAATATATGAAATTTCTACTACTATTCTGAATATCTTTAAAAAAAAATAATTTAATACAAATAGTATGAATAATAATAATTGATGTTTAACCAATATATTACAATTTGCATCGGATTATATGCCATATATTTACAATTAAGATTTACAAAATGCACTATATACGAAAATTTACAAGGTTTTTACTTTTGCTATTTCAAAATACTACGAACTAACGAAAAATAATGTTTTAAAGTCGTGATAATTTTGTCATCACGTACATAAGCACACGTAATTGTATTTATGTATCCGAAAACATATGATCCGATAGAATATTGGTAATATAATAGATAAGTATAAAATTTTATTAATTGTCCATCTAGATGTAGCTGTAGAATGTCAATGATTTGTTGTATTTATTTAAACAACCTATGTGTATTGCAATCGTTGCGTACGTATATGTACCTAGCTTTAAAAATATTTTAAATTATGATATTTGATTTGCTGTGGCCAAAGAATACATACAATAAAGTATATATTATAAATGTGGATTTGATGTTTTTATTCTCTCTCCTACTAATTTTTCTTATTGTAAAACAAAACAATTATGATTTATAATTACAACGTTTAGATTTAAAAAAAATATTGATTTGTCTTTAAACTATCTATTGAGAAAATTAAAAATATCTGAAACCCGTATGGTACAGAAACGTGACGCCATATTGCCGTAACGAACTTCCGTTGCATTGTCGTCGAGTTACGTCCTAGTCGCGCCTAAAGAAGTTTTGCTTCAATAATAATTCTTATTCATGTTAAGAAATAGTTACATCATCATTTTGTCATAAAAAATACACACTACAAAATGTAAAGGCTCCAATATTTATTTTTTCTAGATAGGAAACTAATCAGCCGAAAGTTAAAAGAATAAAAGGAATCGTTATCAATATGTTTAGATAAACAGAATGATATAAAGCTTAGAGGCTTGCCGTGACGCCAGTGCACAAGCATGCGATCCCGATCCCTACTCGAGGAAATGAATTATATTATATTTTAAATTCTTCGCATTCTTCTAGTAACAAAGCAAAGCAACCCAAAATTCAGCGGAAAGTGGGGGACGGGACGGAAAAAACATAAAGCTGAAACAAATGTTATTCGATAAAAATAAGTAAGTTGCTGTAAATAAATAATCAGCAAACTTATTCTCTTAACAATTACCATAAAAAGGTAGATACAATCACCATATGAGCGGCGGCATCTTTAAATACATGACTTGGTAATAACTATAATGTGCTAAGGAAGTATATATTTAGCTTACTGTTTACAATTTAAGAATTTTCTATACATATACATATATCCTAACCATCCCAACTCGGTCAATCTTCGCCACTATTTCCTTCAATCGTAGAATCTAATTTTGATAAATTAAAAGTAGATTATTACAGAAATATTGACTATTTCAGCTAGCTTAATAATTTTCGAATTTAGGGAGAGGAGAAATGAGACAACGTACACTCAATGCTAAAAATAGTATTTAAAAAATCTGTTAAGATTGTTTACACTGTTATAAGGTTTTACTAAATAAATAGTATTTTATGTTTCGCGCTATTCGTTAGAACCAAGCAGATGCATGTACTTGATTATTTTTTTATATACTAAATTGGAAGCATCAATTCCCCAAACAAAATCAAGATGACTGTAGTTTTCATGTTGCACTAAGAATTTTTCAATTGGGTTTCCTAGTTCTTTGAATAATCTGTCAGCATCAGTAACATTCGCGAATGGGTCACTTTGGGAGTAATGAAGGAACACGGGGGCTGAAATCTTAGACAGGTCATAACGTGAGGGTTGGATTCTCCCATAATTTCTTAAATTGCCCAGAGCTCCATAATCATATCGTCGGAATTCTTTGTCCACTATGCTTTGACCGTAATGTGTGATCTGCTTTAACGCCGCTCCGGCTGGAAGGTGCCTCGTAATTATTGGAATAATCGTCGAATCTTCAGGAATATAACCAATTTAAATATTACAATGAATCCAAACTTATTTTATATTGTTAGATATTTTATTTTTAGAAATTACGTTGTGCAATGTTCACTATAATGCTTTAGAAATATTAACTATTAAAGTCAAATTTTCACGATAAACAATTGCGCTGGCATATAATATAAAAAATACTGCATTATATAAACTTACTGTATTATGTAGCTCTGGATTATTTCCAGCTATAAGGAATAACATATTACTACAAATAGGCTGGAACTTGCTTTTATCAGAGCAAAACACCAAACCTAACTTCGTCACAAGTTCGCTGCTAGGGAAAAGCTCTCCAAATCCAACCATTTTAGATAGTCCCTGAAAAGAAAATATATATTATAAAGTAAATCATTGTGAAATATAGTTACTAATTCTTTCTTAAGTAATTAATATCACACAGTTTTGCATTTTGATTTTGACAACAATCCTAAATAGATCATCAAATTAAAATTTTATAAAATTCTAAATTGAAATTTTATCCAATTCCAACAATAAGATCTACATTAATAGTCAAAATGTTCTAAATCGCTATAAAAAATAAACAGGTAAATATGGTTCATAAAATGTATTATTTAATTTAGCGTAATAGAAAATGAAAATATGAATTCTGAAATGTTCAGTGTGACTGTTGTCCGTATGCGTTTGTTATGCGTTTTGAACAAAAGATACTGGGCGGATATTTTTGAAACTTTTTGTCATTTAGCTTTTTGTCTTCAGTAATACATACCTATAACTCTATTTAAGAAAATAATGTGAAATCCCAAACTGAACTTCAAAATACGAAGTAACCTTAAGGAACTAAATGAACTTAACGTCTATGAATATCTTGTTAACCATGATAAGCACTTTCTAATGATGATTATAAATTAAAGGTCTAAGGAAACCAGAAAGACTAATCTATTTTAATTATTTAAAATAATAACCCTAAAAAGTGTAAAATACTATTTTAAATGGAATTACGATAATAATTCCATAGGACGTCTTTACTAAATCATCTTTAAAAATAAAATCATTTTTTTGGTTAGGTTTGGCTATCCAATCCCAAAAGAACTATTATATTTTATTCAGCGCTTCCTTGAAATGACCACGTAAAACTGCTTGGCTTATATTTTGAAAGGACCAATTTAGATGGAGTATAATAAAAATCTTTGCAAAACGGAAAAGTTTGAAAGCAACCATGCTCTGCGTAAGCAATTAAAGCTAACTTAAGAAATACTCGATAATATGCTTGGCTTTAAAAACTTCTAAATAAAAGCCAACGACAGCACAAACATTTGTATCTTCCTCTTTAGCATAACCTACAATAACTATTTTATACCAATATACAAAATAAATTAAGTAATTTACAAAATGATTTTTGACGAAGAGAAAATAACGAAACGATAACGACGATCCTGACTAACTTACATATTATAACGTATTTATTTTATAGTACATGATTATTTTTAATTCAGTCACATGAAATCACATATCACATATTATAACATACTCGTAACACTGTTGTACTACTGTGCTTATTAAAATAAACGTATATAATTTTTAGTATGTAAATAAAAAAAATACTATAGCATTGTAAAATGTTGTTCACAAAATATTTATTTACATACAAAAAAACAAAAATAATTACCATTATTTCATTCGCATGAGGTGCAAGCGCCAAAAACAGACGATTTTTATTATATGCCATATATGCTACGCATACCATACCATAGCATGCATTGAAATAATCTTTTCATTGTATTCTGGCCGTAGGGAGCCCATTAGAAAGAAAGATGTGGTGCCTTGTGAGAATCCAATGTAGTGCAAGCGTGATTTCCCAGTTCGTCAAGAACATAGTCTATCATTGCAGGTAAGTCGAAGTTACCTATTTCATCCCAAGAAAATTCCCAAAATTTTAAATGAAATCGAGAGTCTGGATTTAAACTCGTATGCCTGCGTGAATAGTAATTTCCACGAGCGTTTCCTAGCCAAACATCAAATCCTTGTTCTGCTAAAATATAGGCTAAAAACGAAAGAAAGAGAATGAAAGTCAAAAATATAGCGTTAGAAAGTCAAGATCATCCTTTCTGTAAATTATTTCAATAATTCTCTCTTAAACGTTGATCAGAATTTTGATATAGGAAAAAATATTTAATATTTTATTGAAAATTATTATGAATATTCTTATAATTATACCTAAACCAGTTCCAGGTCCTGGCAGAATAGTTTCCGATGAGGAAGACAACAAACCATGCATCATAAATACTACGGGTCTTGCACCGGGTACATTGAATGCGTCACGACCATGAGGGATTCGATGCAATCCCAATATGTACCCATCTTCGGTGATCACGGAATGTTCTTCAAAAGGATAATTGTATTTTCTAACTAAATCTGGCTGAACATGAGAACAAAAGAATAATTATTAAGAAGAAACTACAAAAAGTGAGTCATTACTCATTTTGTGATGATTAGTTATGAATTTAAATCACTTACCACGTCAAGTAATGCATCTTTTTTTATATTATTGGAAATACGGCTTCCAAAAGCATTTTGCTGAAATAGTTTCTCGACATAGTTTGCGTTAGGAGAGCGCCCGCTGGCCGCTAAAACGACGCAGCTACTTAACAGTAATATGACTACCGACATTTTTTCTAGGCACTGATTTTTTTGTGCCTTGCAGCTTATTTTATAATAATATCTTTGATAAAATAAGTAAGATGATATCGAAGCACCTGCATCCAATCAATAACGCTCATCTGATAAATATTTTTAATAAGTTTATCTGAAAATTGTATTCTCAACACACTAAAAAGATAAAATTCTTCTTAAACTGCCGGCTACACAAGTTCTGTTATATAATATTAAACTTATAATAAATTTAATTACAGTTTAACATTTAGATTTTATTTTAATCGTTTTAAAAAATGTTGTACGACAAACTCACCATAAGTGACTGTTTGTCAAAAGTGAGTGTTAAGAGGGAACTTGGGAGCCTAGTATTATGAGACCGTTCCACTTCAGTCCCACTCTCTGCTAAATTTGAGGCATTGCGTGTTGAGTGGCGGAACTCAACGCCGTGGTTTGTCTTGTTACCAGAGCGAAGAAATGAGAACAATAAATATTTAAATTGAAAATATTAAATATTTCAGTTAGTCGAGACACTGTGAAGGCCTTCAATCGAGTGTGCCACGGGACTCTCCTTGCGGAACGTCTACCTTACGGGCTTCCTGAGAATTTATGCAAGTGGATCGCCAGCTTTCTCACAGGGGTCTGCATCAAGGTCACTTCGGTAGTAACATCTGCTCCAACTTGATGCCCTCCCATCCCCCGTACTGTTTCTTCTGCATATCATTGATATGTTGGAGTACTCTAACATACATTGATATATTATATTTATTTATTTGATATATTAATATTAATATTATATTAATATTAATATTATTATTTGATATATTAATATTATATTTATAGATGATTGCACTGTGGTCGCTGTATACTCCGGTCGTGCAAGTCTTTCTCTGGAAAAAGTCTAACGTCGAAGCGCCACAATCAAATTGTGCCTTCCGTCGAGGCATACCTCAAGAATATCTTCGTATGGGGTGAATAGAACCTCGTTAAATTCCCTAGAATACTAAAGTCAGCGGAATATCTACTAAAAAACCCTATTGGTTGTATCACCGTTTCAGGTTTTGAGAACACTACTCTTAATGTCGTGCCCAGAGCCCAGCATCAGTATATCGCAATCATCTGGAAAGCATGGCCAAGCAACAGTAGGTCATCAGCAGAACGAGATAGTACTTTTCGTCAAAACACCGTTTGGCTCTTTATAGAGTCCAGGTCTAGCCTCATATGAAGTACTGTTCTCAACTCTGGGCTGGTACACCTCTTTAAAGGGGCATATAAAGAAGAGCGGCTCGAATCATTGGAAACCCAATGATATGTGAGGTTTTGCGTAGAGCGTACTGTGCGTTCTTTACTGAATTTATCTTCGGTGTGTTCTGGAGAATTTTCGACTTTGTAGCTGCCGCCAAATTTTCTAATCGTACAGTACATCACAAACTAAAATACCATCTTCATCATCTTGATACGTGGCGCTCCATTACTTTGTGGTTTCCTAGGAATTTCCTTCCATGCGCCACAAATCTGAGGAACGGTCTACGCGTGGCAGTACTTCAAGGTCGGTACGACATGGATTCCTTCAAAAAACAAAAAACTACCGCCACCTTAAAGGCCGGCAACGCACGTGTAGCTCCCCTGT
Organism: Eueides lybia; assembly: GCA_034509065.1. NCBI lineage: Eukaryota > Metazoa > Arthropoda > Insecta > Lepidoptera > Nymphalidae > Eueides > Eueides lybia. Next base: position 8,750,055 of record JAYDZJ010000081.1, read on the forward strand.
TGTTAAACGGAGCAATAGGCGGCGGTTATAAAAAAAATAGGAAAGAAAAATACCTATTTAGAAAATTTATTAAAATTTTAACGTCATCAGGTCCAGCCTCATATGAAGTACTGTAGAAGTAAGATTTAAACCCGAGCCTAAAGCCTAATTAAAGCCAACATTCTTATCAAGCAACGTCACAATTCTGAAACACTTGTTACAACATATTTGTGTTGTTAACACCTCTGTACGGAGATTATTACAAATTTCCCCTACCCAAAAATAATTCAATAAGAATAATGGATTTACGAACATTTAATACTACCATTTCGAGTTGGGTAGTGAAAAAGTTCTTTTATCAAATATAGCGTATCGTATTACGTTTGAACTTAATAAAAGATTATTTTCAATTGGTCATAGTGATATTACAATAACAAAGACAGCAAAGTATATAATAGTAATCAGTAATAACTTCAGCTAATTAACAAGTACTTGTAAGTACAATTAGAAGATCTTCTTACAATAAAAAAAGATCAAGAATAAGCTGAAGTTGCCCGTCGAATGGTTCCATTTGTACCAGCTTCATGACGAAAACCGAATGTATCGAAAATCCTGATTTTTTCCAGTTTTATTAAAGTGTATGGATCGGACATCAGTGTAAAATTCAAATATTTTTATTCAAAATAAGAAGTTACAAGTTTCGTTTTTTTAAGTGTAAAAAATGTACCACCAGGTCCATAAAGTTACTGCTTCAGACCTGAGAAGAACCGGCGAAAAAAACTCAGCAGGACATGTCTCTTTTTTAACCAAAATTTTACATTAAGTTATTATTATTAACAATGATACATTTGAAATACCCTGAAGCGAGCATTATATTCCCAAGGTGTGTTATCATTTATAAAGTTGTTAATTTGGTAATGTATGAATCGAACACATAACCAATTATACTAAACATTTGGAGTGCCTTTGCGCCACGAATGTTTATTCGCCTTTTTCTATTTTATGTTAAAGGTCAAGGTTAAAGAAAATATTATTCTAGTTTTGTTTAAATAAATATAAGAGATATAAGAAAATAATTTGAAATAATTAAAAAATTATAAACACGTAGTTAGTAAATAAAATTGATGATTGAAATGTCATTTGTTTTAATTAAAATTTATCGTTCAAAGCCCTTAACTTTTTCAAAGTTTTCTTTGGTTTGCTATCATAAAGTCTATCCGTGATATATAATACCTATCATATTATGAGAAATAAATAGTTGGAAAATGAGGAGTATTTTTAAAATATTTCAAATGTTCATATAAACGGATTAGGTATAAGTAAGTAAATATATATAAGGATATTTGAGGCCTGTCGTGCCTGGCGTGTTATGAGTGCGATCCCAACTCAGTCAATCTTCGACACTATTTTCGTAAAATCTATTTTTGGTAAACTAAAAATGGAAGTCAATATAACAGCTACCTTTTTAATTTTCAATTTCAGCGTGAGGATAAATGAGACAACGTACACTCAATGCTAAAAATAGTATTTCAAAAATGTGTTAACCGATACATTTATAATAAAATGAGTAAGACAAAATAACCTGAGCAACTCTTGAATAAAACATTTTGATTTCATGTCTGTTGACACAATGAAGTCCAAATTGAGGGCAAAGTAAATGTAGGGTACATGCGTTCAAAAAATTGTTTAGAAAAGTTTTACACCGACCGCTCAAAAGACGCAAAAAAATCCAAATATTTATATAATCCAAATATGTATATTTAAAGGCCGGCAGCGGTCCTGTAGCTCCCCTGGTGCTACACGGGGCCGTGGGCGACGGTGATCACTTACCATCAGGTGACCCGTACGCTCGTTTGCCTTGTCTTTTCCATAAAAAAAAAAAACTCAACATCACACTTAGACCAATTAGCCTTTCAATCGTCGTTATATTTATTTATCCATGTAATGAAGAGTTAAAAGCACTAATTAATACTAAGATTCGACAAAGAAAAACATGGAAAACATAAAAAGAAATATGATTATGAAGTATATATTTAGCTTCTAGTTCACAATTCAAGAACTTTATTTATGTACATATGTATGTATCACATCCTTATATTTGGAAGTTGGTCCCCGGTGTCATTACCCTATATGTTAATATAAAGAAAACTCATTCGTCTTACTACCATTTGATTTTATATGAGACACAGGTCGCTATTCTTATGCTACGAATTGCAATTGTTGACTAAAATCTTACAGATTTATTTAAATATTGTGACAAGGTTTTTTAACAATGTCGTGTTAGCTAATTACTGTATTAGTATGTTATCTAGGAGGCTCAATTTGATCTAATAAAATTTGTAGAATGTATAAAACAGAAAACTATAATAAATTTACATGGTACAAATGTCGTGTTAGCTAATTACTTTATTAGTATTTAATCTAGCAGGATCAATTTGAACTAATAAAATTTGTAGAATGTATAAAACAGAAAACTGTAATAAATTTACATGGTACAAAGTCCAATTTCATGATTGTTTTCATTTTAGCACAACAAACCGCTAAATTAAGAATAGTTCGTACAAGAATTTACCTCATCTACCTCAAAGTGTTTCGTCGATTTTTTGAACCCTGATAGAGTTGGTGTCCGATGTACCAGATAATTCATATTCTCAACATATGATGTCAATAGTAGACTCTTTACACATACAAAGTCTCAATTGTATAATTCAAACACTTTAGATTTTATTGATATCTAAAATACGTCGATTTAGTATCTGATACACTGGTGATCATCAAAATGTTTGGCTACTTCCTGAAGTACTAGAAAGCTGAAATTTGGTATGTAAACTAAGTTTAGTATACAACCAACAAAAAAAATCATAAACTTATAACTTTCACCCCCATCCCCTAAAATCGGGGTTGACGTTTGTATGATATTTCAAAATGTTAGGGTACTTCCTGAAGTGCTAGAAAGCCGATATTTGGTATGTAGACAAACTTCAGTATACTAAAAAACACCTTATTAATCAAATTCTTCAATAATAGATTGATATTATTAATTTAATCCGTAATTATAAGTAAGTAATGTGAATATGCAAGAAGAGTCTTATGAAATCAATTTAATTATATTGATGGGATTAGGATGTATTTCTCGACATCTGTTGATGTGCAAGAAATACATCTCAAAAAAAATAAAAAAAATAAACACTATAAACACTGCCCAGCAACTTACAAAAAGAACTGAAATCCCACCAAAAACATTTCATGTAAAATGTTGCCAAGACGACCACAAAAGGTGTTATTAAATTCTTGCAATGATGTTAATAAATTAAAGGCCTAAGGAAACCAGAAAGGCCAATCTACTTTAATATATATTTTTTTTTATTTTAATTTTTTTTTGAAGTCAACCGTGGTGCAGCGCAGCAACACAACTGTGAGGGTTCGATCCCCACTGGAGGAAATGAAGTACTTAATATTTTCAACTTAAATATTAAATGTTTAATTTTTTCGCTCTGGTATTAAGGCAAAGTGCAGCGTTGAGTTCCGACACTTACCACCCAATGCCTCAAATACAAGTGGGGAACTGAAGTAGAACGGAGTGTCTTAACAGTAGGTTCTCGAGTTCCGTCTGCGTACCCTGCCATGTGCGGGATATAGCGTGAAGCTATTATTTAAAATAATTACCATAAAAGGTATAAATTCTACTTAAGGAAATAATATATTTTTTTTACATTTTATTTTAAATAGAATTATGATAGTTAGTCTAAGATTATATATA
>JAYDZJ010000081.1:8783822-8793859 GCA_034509065.1 Eueides lybia
CGCCATAAAAAAGATTTACACTTCGCAAAAATTATTTATGGACTTAAAACATTGTTAAAGGAAGGTTGCAAAATTATAATAGTAAACTGTACTTAAATCTGGTTAGCCGTTTTTGAGATTAACGCGTACAAACCCACAGATAAACATACAAACCGATAAACAGACAAAAAAAATCACTATTTTGGGTCCTGTTACATTAATAGATGCCTATAAGATTTTTTTGAATATATTTTTATGTACCGACAGCGACAGATTTATTATAAGTTTAGATACCCGAAATTAGGAATTACAATTTTGTTCTATTTTTTATTATAGGTAATGGTGAACGTGTACCCGAATAATGCAATGGATTTTATTTTACAGTTTTATCATGGCCGTGGACTATTTTCAACATCACTATCCAAAATCTACTATAATGTTCGACATGTCGACTGTGTACATCGTGTCGGCTTGCATCGCTGTCATAACCAATAACATACTGCTTGACCTCTTTACTTACAATACCAGGATTACTTTCGGTTGGTATTTTTCTTTAATATTTACGTTTATTATTTGGATATTATGAATTTCTCAGAAATTTGTGCAATAATAAATCACATAAGATTTTTAATTTACCTAGGTACCTATAGAATAAATAAATAGAATAAATTTTAAACAGTTTAGATATTATGAAATTATTTTAGAATTTTGTAATACGTCTAATTTATGTAATTAATTACAGGAATTCTACTTTCTCTGGCAACTATGCTCTTTGTAGCGGTTTGTAATATAGGGTGGGATGGATTTTCCTTAAGTGTGTCTTATACGATTAATTTAGTTGCTATAGGAGTGGTAGCCTTTGGATGTACGGTACAACAGGCTTCGTATTACGGCTTTACTGGATGTCTACCACCTCGATACACTCAAGCTGTGATGGCTGGAGAAAGTAAGTAGCAAAATCTCAGCATCATTATTTTCTTCAGGAGTAAATAGAAAAGTTTAAATATTTATATTGAAAGAGTTAATATTACCTACTAAAACTACCTAAATCATTCAGCTTTACGCTATATCCCGTACAAGGCAGGATAGACAGAGGGAAATTGGGAATCTAGTTTAAGACACTCCATTCTGTTCCCCACTGTCCACCGAATTTGAAACATTGCGTGTTGAGTGGCGACAGTCAACGCCGCGGTTTGCCTTGTTACCAGAACGAAGAAATGAAAAGATTTTATATTTAATCGTACCCACAACATGTGGTGTTTAAAGTCATAGTTGTGCCCCTGCGCCACGAAAGGAAATAATTGCTTTTAACTTTATTTATTCATTTTATTTCGTGTATATATTTTTAATACTGGTTAACAATTAAACGTCTTAAGTTGATTTTGCTCTTCTATTTCCAACAGGCGCTGCTGGATTCTGGGTTTCCATAGATCGAATAGTTACAAAATATGGATTTAGTCAGCCCAAACGCAGTACATTTATGTTTTTCGTATTTTCAATACTTATATTGTTAGGGCACTCTATGTTACACCATGTGATGATGAAACATCCACTCGTACTATACTACTTAAGACTGACTAACGAGTCACGACATCGCAGACGCATTCAACTACACCTCAATCCTACGGAAGATGCTACTTTGGTAATATATAAAATATTTATTCAATAATAAATAAACTTAGATTTATATATATATTTCGGTTTCGAGTTATTTGTTTGCTTACTGTTGTATTTTTTAATAGCTTTCAACTAAATGTAGGTTATTTTATACAATTCCCGAAAAGTGTATGAAATGGCTGGGCAATGTATGAAATATTATTCACCAATACATAATTTGCCTATTCATATATATGAGAGTTATAGATTTAGCGGTTTTAAAATACAAGTTATGCATCACGTATGCATATAACGCATGACATAGATTATATAATTATATAAGAAAATTTTGACTTTTAAAATATGTAATCTAACCTAAACTTCTTAAAAACTACCAAATCTTTAGTTTCGGTGGGTTATGTAAGCACCAGTAAAAACCTGCATGAAAAGTAAGTAAACAAGTCACAAAATGTTAATTAGCTGTCTGCCCCCACTTCCTCCCTTCATTACTTTGGTCATATACGTTACTGGCTGCATATTCAATATTGTATAGAATAGATTTCATATATTTTAGGCATTCTATAGGTACATTACCCAGATACTATATAGAATGTTGCATAGATTGCAAGTGACATATAACTAACAAGATCGTGATATAGAATTGATATATGTTATTATTACATATTAGTTGAATTACAATATCATTTTAGATGGAAAGTGAGGCTGGTGAACCCAGTTACGGTGTGTTGAAGCTGCAAAGCCCAGCACCGTCTACAGGAGCTGGTAATTATTAATATAAATATTTAATATACTTTGTAAATTTTTGTGTTATAAAATCTTAATCTAAACATTTTTATTTCAAATATTCACATAGATAGTTTAAGGTTTTTAATTTTTATTATTTTCAGGAGAAGCGGAAAACACGTTCAGTTTTGCAAATCCTGTGTACTCACCAACAGCGTCTGCCCCTGTGCCACTTGTGTCGCCGCCAAGTGCGTCGGAACAATCTATTTCCCCGTTAACAGCACTAAGAACCCCAAGGCCTTCTTATAAAGTGGAAGATGTCGTTTTTGAGTCACCTGAACGACCAACATCATGGAGGAATTTCAAACGTAATACATTAGATTATTTACACAAAAACATACTTATATTTTATTAGAAGCTGCCAAATCTCTTACCTGTACCATCTACATCCGAAAATACAGAATTTATCAACCGAAAATACAAAAAAATAGTAGCAACTTTTTAACCCGTAACTACAGAAGAAAAAAAATAGTAATAATCAGCAGGTCCAACAACTACGACTGTCGGCGCCGGCACTCTTCGAGAATTATGTTAAGGCAGAAGAATAGTTTTAATATAAATATTATTACTCTTTTGTTTAATTAAAATTATAATTAACAATTTAAAATTATAATAAATATATCTTGTCAGTTATCCGTCGTCATCTGAAGTACTGCTGCTTTACAAGAGAGAATAAAACCAAAAAAAAGTAAACTTAATTGCAAATTATAAAAAATAATGCAATAGAAATTCAAACCTTTTCATGTCTAAGCAGAATTAACAGCCACATATAGTCATAAATTCGCAGTTTTATTACTTGCTAATTCACAAGAAAGACAGCAAATTACTTACTTACTTCTTTTTATTATACAGGCGGGGTATTGGCACGTTGGGCGGTAGCTCGCGCCATTTACCCTTACATGGTTTCGATAGGATTGGTATACTTTACCACTCTCAGCTTGTATCCTGGAATTGCCTCTGAAATACCATCATGTAGATTAGGATCGTGGATGCCTATCATTCTGATGTCAGCTTTTAATCTCTTCGATTTCATCGGCAAAGTAAGTTATGGTTAGTTAGAGTAAGTTATGGTTAGTTAGAGAAAAAACAATAATATATTTTTTCAGTTTATTTTTTCGCTTTACAATTTACTTTTATTTTGTTTTTAGGAGGTTAAGTTAATTTTTTACAACTAATTTAAATACAAGCGAGAAATTTGACTCATTCTAATATTAATTTTTAGTGCTCCGTACCTCAAGAAAACGGGGAACCCTTATATAATTATTTTTATTTGTTTTTTAGTCTGTCTGTCCATCTGCTTGTTTGTGTATTTGTGCTAACTATCAAGATAATTTTTATGTAGATGCACTTGAAGATATCAATTTAAACATAATATAAATTATCTAGTTCTCTTTTTAACATAGATAAATAAAACTTCTTAGTTAACTCAAATAAATTATTTTCATAAAAAATATGAGCAAATTAGATATATTAAAGAAGAAGAAATTCATACGGAACCATCAGTAGCCTAATTGGATTCACGCTTGACCGATTTTTTCTATTAAATAGATAGCGGCAGCTTGGCCGTATGAATGGAGTCGCAGTCAGTTATTGATGGCTAGTGGACTCCGTCTGCTTTTGGTCCCGCTGCTACTGTTATGTGCAGCACCGAGACATTCACCACACATAGTGGGCGATGTAAGTAATGTACTACTAAAATATTTTAGTATATAATAATTATAAAGTACCATAACATCGATACCCGAAAGCCTTCCACCAGTTTTGTTTATCATATCTTATGGTGTCCGAGAAAATTCTTAAAGAAAAGTCTTTAAAAAAATTCTAATATACTAAATAATCTACGTTACTTACACATTTTTTAATAAGAGAAATAAGAAAATTGTTACGATTACACCAAGAGAAAGAAATACTTAATTATTTTAAATAAAACAATTTTAAATGGATTAATCGCGTTGATATTTAAACATCGGGTGACAACGGGTAGTCTACCCACGGACTACTGTAAAATGTTGGAAACGTCGGGTTTCCAAAAATGTTTAAATATCAATATACGCGATTAAAATTCCTGATCCATTTAAAACTGTTTCACATAAAATGTGTAACAATCGCGAATATGATGCCTTTCATATTAATTAAATTTATTATGTAATTTCGACTATTATAAATAAATCTATTATAGTATGTATGAAAAAAAAATATTATAGTATGTATAAACAAAGCCCTAATTTAATTTATTACCAAAAAAAATTACAGGTATATCCCATAATGTTTTCCGTGGTTCTGGGCTTTACAAATGGACTATTTGGCTCCGTACCGATGATTATGGCTCCATCACGAGTAGGAAGGGAACATCGTGAAATTGCTGGTAATGTACAATACTTATGTGCTAAAACTTAGTTATGAAAAGATATTTTTAAGATATTTTTAAAAATAAGAATTCGACAAGAATTCGGTGGAAATTGGGGATCGGAATATTTACTAGATTTCCAGGTTCCCATTGCTACCCTGTTTTTTTAATGGAAAGGATGATCACTGCCCCCTACGGCCTCGTGTAACACCAGAGGAACTACAAGTGCGTTACTGACCTTTGAGGTCGAGATAAACGCGTTTTTTTAAGGTATTCGTGTCGACTGTAGAATTCAATGGAAGGAACTTCTACGAAACCACACAGTAGTGGAGTGGCACGCAGCACGATGGTGAGGATGGTATTTCAGTTTATGACAAAGTCAAACAGTTCTCCAGAATAGTCTACGTGATAAATGCGGTAGTGAATACACAGCGAAGATACGTCTTTACAACAAGTCAAAGTGTCAAGCCCCTTTCAGTTCATTGAGACCCCAACTTTACTAACGACTATTCAGCTAATACTGGGGTGCAGCAACCCAGAGGTGAGAACAGTACTCCATATGAGGCCGAACCTGGGCCCTGCAGGAGGGAAATATTGTCTCATTCTGCTGATGACCCCCCGTTTCATTGACCCAATATACTGATTATGGCTTCGGCTTTAAAAGAAGTGTTCTTCAAAACTGGTGACACGAAAAATGGGGATTTTTAATTATTAATGCGCAGAGTCTTTGGGGGTTGGATTGAACCAGGTTCTTGTCACCTTATAAAGAGATATTACTGAGGAGTGGCTTAGCAGAAGACACAAGTTGATTTCGGTACTGGTCGACGTTTTCCCAAGAAATACTTGCAAGTCTGGAGTATACAACGCCAACAGTGCTGTCATCTGCATAGCATCGTATGTTTGAGTCCTCTAGCATATCATTGAAAATAAAAAAGGTTTTCATCTTCGGACCCTTAGCCTTGGCCTCATATTAGGTATACCTCGCCTTTGCCAGTAACAACAAGCTTATAGGACCTATCTGCCCGGGACTGTGACTTGCCACTATAGAGCTAGGAATGTAAACACGTCAGGGTCAGTAGCGGTACAAGCACTAGGATCATCAGAAGAGAAGAAAACCGGTCCCCAGGAATAAGTCCCCAACTAGCTAACTTGTAGTGGCAGAAGCGACGTGTTGCTGATGTTCTGTTGAAAGGTCCCAAACTTCAAAATTGGCAAAGCGACGGAAACGTAGGTCTTCCCAAACGAACACCCTGACAAAATTATGATCTATTTTGTAGCCGATATTGGAGATAGGTTGTATCGCTATGTCGCATAATGTGGGTATCCGTTAGAAATAACAAGACGGCCGATGGCATTTAGATTAAAGTGTAGATTCACGATGTTGAAAGAGTCCTCGTTGCGTGTGGTAACGTCTGCAGTTAAACGTATGCCTCGTTTGCCTTGTCCATTGCACGTTACTGTGCCCTCCCAGAATTTGACCTGAGTTTGTAGACTCAGGGAGGGATTTTCCAGCACCGGAGATGCTAGTACCCTTATGGAAAAATGTCACTCTGTGCCCCTGTCAGATTCCGGAAAAGGCTCAAGGGCTGGGCGCCAGAACGTAATTTTTCCTAATGCAAAACACAGCCATAAATGCCACTCCTTAATGCCGTATACGTACTTTAGTCGCTTAACTTCTTACGATATCATTAGTACCGTGGTAGGATCACCATTCAATCCGGAATGACACGGTAAGCGGTAATATGCGGAAAATACGAAAAATAAAAAAAAAATAAGAAATTAAATATTTAATATAAATATAACACACAAAAAGGTCTAGTGGGTAAGGAAAACTGTAGAAGTATCTTAAGCGCCCTATGTTCTCCCTACACTTTTAAGATGTGTCTGATCTAATCCAAAATAATTAGAGATTAATGTATATTGTCTCGCTATTTTTAAATCTGAAGCCTTGTAATGTATGTTACATTACATATTGGTTAAATAAACTTATAAGATATTTTACTAATAGAATTTACACTTTCTATTTCACGTTAAGCCAATAAATTGTGCATATAATTTTCTTCTTCTTAGCTTCACGCTGTATCCCGCACAAGGCAGGGTAGGCAGAGGAAACTTGGGAACCTAGTGTTAAGACACCCGATCCACTTCCGTTTCCCGCTTTCCGCCGAATTTGAGGCATTGCGTGTTGAGTGGCGGAACGCAATGCCACGTTTTGCCTAGTTACAGAGCGAAGAAATGAAAATATTAAATATTAAAACTGAAAATATTAAATATTTCGTTTCCTCGAATGGGGATCGAACCCACAACCTGTCGGTTACAGTTACACGCTAATGCCGCTGCGCTACGACAGGCCTAATTTTATTCTAAAGTAATAAATATAAACAGGGTATTTTACATTTCAGGAAATATGATGACGCTGTCCTACAACGGGGGCTTACTCTCAGGGTCTCTTGTATCCTATCTATTACTAGGTATGCTCGGCCCTCCTGCTGAAACTTGCCGAATCTATCCCACGCCAGTGCTACCAACGATACCTCCAATTTCACCAATCTCAAGCAATGCCACCTTTATCTCTACAGCAGTACATTAAGAATATATCGTATTCACATATACGTATACAATAAATTTAGTATTCCAAAATGTTATCTAAAACATTAATAGCATTTTACTCTTAAAAAGTAAAAGAAAATTATTATTTATATTTTAAAACATTGTTTTCTTAACAACATTTATTTATAATATACAATAATAAAGAGATTTTTATTTACTCTTTATTTAATCATTAATGATTTACAACAAATATTTTATAATAGCGCACAAATGACACTAAACTCTTTTATTAATATTTATCATTCTTAACATCTATGAACTGCGTGTTAATCATTTTTTGCAAAGTTTATAATTCAACCAATTTTTTTAAGATATATAATTTTTTTATTTAATCATTCTAATAACTTATCCTATATAATATTTTTATATTCTATTATTTTGTATTTATATTCCAATTATGATATACTCGTATACCTTATGCAAGAGGTTGTAAATATTGTTAAATGTAGAAGGAAATATGACTGACACTGAAGATGTATATAAATACAGCAATTTCATTAAAAAACTAAAAAATATTGTAAACACTTTTCAAATCTTTAAGAATCTATTTCAAGTGTAAAAGTAGTATAGTCCATTTTTTTTTAGTATGTAATGGTTTCTATTTTAGTTTTTTAATCTAAGCCCCTTTTAGGTGTTAGTAAGAGATAATAATATAAAATAATTTTTAAATTAAGAAAGCAAATATACTAATTCAATGTTTCATAAAATTTTAATTGTATATAATGTACATATAGGTGTAAATACATACGTAACTATACATATCTTTTTAATTTAAAAGTTCCTATTTTTATAATTTTCTTTAAAACACTCGGTTTTCTATATTTTGTTAACTGATAAAATGTTTGGAGCTTAATTGTAACGATAATAATTTGCTATGAAGCTATCATTTAAGCACCTTATATCTTTAGAAACTTATACGTACCTGTTCAATAGTTTTTATAATAGATATCTTGTAACCAAAGCTGAATTTCATACTACTTATTGCGATCATTTTTATTTTATTGTTATAGGTAGTTAAAACGTAGTATATTGAACTATATTCGAGGAAGAAATTAAATCGTAATATTACAAAAGTTTTTTTTTACCTTCGTCGATGTTCATCTTATAATAAGTATTTCAGTTTTATGGTGGAATCATTTTGCAAGATTTAACCAATAGATATGGTTAAATGTTATAAATTTTATAGTCACTTACAAATTAAATTAATAATTAACGATTGTTGACATTGCAAGATCATTTAAAAATCGGGGTCATGGTGACGCTGGAACACGTGCTATTGTAAGCGCAACTGTTTTGAGTCGGTTTCCCACTTGTGGGAATTATCATTTATAACCCTCGTAACGAGGCAAATTAATCACGATATTAGGTTGCATCTCTTAACACGCAACACCTCAAGAGTTCAGCGGAAAGTGGAGAACGGAATAAAAGGAGAGTGTCTTAACCTTCCCTTTATCTACCATTCTATATAAAACAAAATATTTTTCACCTTTTGAGTATAGCAATATAAAAACAACTTTTATTGTTATAATTTTGATTTTAAATATTTTATTCAAATTCTTATTAGGGCCATACGTCTGATGGTATGCGATAGTTGTGGTTTTGGTCCTCACTCAGACGAATAAATGATTCCCCTACTTTCTAGTAGACAGTGTGCGGCGGTTAATTCTACCATTCACTCTCTTGAAATGAGATGGAAAGTGAAGTGTTTCAGCATTATATTCTCTCTGCATACCTGATCTCGAAAGTATGTGGAATAAAACTCAAAAAATAGAATACGGTACAATCATAGAGAAGTACACACACAGTGTTTGTTGTTACGCTTCATTACGTATAACAATATATACCTATGCATATTTGTGTATTCTGTATACTAAAAAAATACACAAACCATACCGATTTTCAGAAGTTCTTGTTTCTCGCATGGCATTTAGTTAATGCTATGCAAAAAAAAATAAGCCGGAATTGATATTGTGTGTTAAAGTGTGGAAGAAACGAAACGATGCTGCGATGGCAAATGTCTAACTCATAAGGATCTACAGTAAATAATTTTATGTTTAACAAACTATAAAAAAAGGATTTAGAGAATCATTTTAAACTATACAGTATTATTAATATCTACTTAAATACATTACAGATGTTGTCTGTCCGTTAATAGTTAAATTAATATCTTAAAAAATATAAGTACGATAACATCTCTCTCTTTTATTTTGTACTAAAATAAAAGAGAGATGTTATCGTCACAGTTTCGAAAGTACACTTGAAAAAAATATTTGTTTATACCAGTGCCTCAATAAAAATCGTATACATCGCGGTATTAAGTTCGTCTACTCAACCCGCAATTCTCTGGCATGAACAGAAAGTAATCCCGCTATAAAAAAAAAGATTTAACATCCCAAGTGCAGGTGGTGAGCGTTTATGCTTGATTTTAAAATGAAATACCGCAAAGACGAGAGAACACCTCATGTTGACCACCTCTAATCTTTAGCAAGTTATTATTGTATGTACTGACATCGATTGGCTTGTTAGACGCTGACATCGAAAAATAACAGAATCGATTGAAAATGATACTATTGACCCTAATTTAAGAGTCCAGTCAAAATAGACATTGAAGGTTACATTAATAAGCACCTTGCTAAAAATTGGCATGAATGTTGGGAACGGTATTATACACAATTTGTCAATTATCCACATCAATCCCAAG
>JAYDZJ010000081.1:9253760-9264071 GCA_034509065.1 Eueides lybia
AAATCGGCGGAAAGTGGGGAACGGAAGTGGAACGGAATGTCTTGACACTAGGTTCCCGGGTTCCCTCTGCCTACCCTACCTTGTGCGGGATACAGCGTGAAGGTAAAAAAAAATTAAAAAATATATAAAAATAATACTTTAAGAGCTAAATGTTGTTAATACAACATCTTTAGATATTTACACATACATTATAATTCATTTGACTTGTATTCCTTGGTCAGAGAGCATCTCGTTTGACAGAGGGCATCCACAGTGACTTTGTTATACATGATGTTAGTCTATTCAGATAATTATGTTACGTATATTTAAACGATCCCACAATCATCGATTATTATAACAAAAAAAATTGAATTCATCTTTAACGACGCTGCCATTGCGGCAGTTAAAGGGTGGCGGCAGTGTGACTCCAAATACAGAGTCACGTCGGCCTAGCACGGCCACGCCTGCCCGTCGCCGATCAGTGCGCGCGCCCGCACCTCGTCAACGATCTGTGGATGAAGATCAAAATGCTTCTTCGCCTGCACTTAATGCACCACCGCCAATGTCTAGAAGGTAATCTTTAATCTTTATCTTTGATCTTGGTAATTATAACCGCTGTATTACATTTATTTCTTCAGTACAAAATATCAAAACAACTACTTATACCTTTACTGGTTGTCAATTACAAAATGTTCATTTATACTTTAATGGCTACCGGTTAGAAATAAAGCTTAAAGTTTAAAAAATATTAGATATTATATATTTTTTTCTATAATTCATAAAATATAATTTCTTACTATTTTCAAAGTGTTTTATTCCACACTTAACATTTTAAACTTAGTATAAATATTATACTAAAAATTTTATAGCAAACTTATTTAAGATCGATAAAGTTAGTAACTTTAGAGACATTCATAAAAATAGAACGAGTTGTCCCATTTTGCGAACTCAACAACGAAAAGCACTCATTGCTAACTGTCAAGTTTTATGTCTTATTTAATACCAAATAAAATAGAAGTATCTAACAAGTTAATGATATTATATATTTCTATTTCGTATCATCAAGTTTGAATGTGAATTGACCATAAAGGGTTCTATAGTAGCAAGTATAGATAGACCTATTATACAAACAAAATATCACTGTTGTCGTAAGCGAATATAACTATATATACTATATTGTGTACGTTAGATATATATTGCAACTAATATTGTGTACCTTAAATATATATTACAAACCATATAACAAATAGATACGGATAACGGTTATCTTAAGCAATGTGACAGAATAATAATTTGTGTAATTACTTTCAGAGCGTCAGCGGTAGACGTGGTAGGAGGGGGAGCACGTCGCAGTTCATTCCGGCCCGAACCCGACGCGACTGACTCTACACCACAAATCAGCGGCTTAAGCGTCGACGAGGACAGACCCATCAGGCGACGGGGCAGTCAACTGTATGTAATACTTAAATAAATGCTTAATTACTTGTTTGTCTGTTTCACCCATGAGTATTTTCAATGTACTTGGCATTTACTGTATTAGAGAAATTTAAATTATATACATACTATTATAATACAAACTATTATAATTTTATTTAATTACATACTATTATAATTTGTCATTGTAATGTACGTAGGAACAAGAAGAATTAATATGCAATTAATGTCAATATTTAATACCTACCCTAACTTTTAAAATCCTTAAAATCATCAGAATGTGGAAAGGTGTATGCAACGATCTATTATTGCATACTAAGGAGACATGCGTAAGATAATACCGAGAAGATAAAACACTGTTTATGAGAAGATACGCGATGATTTATCATGGCGTCAATGATTTCCCGATGACGATGAAAGTTACTATACTATTTAAATACTTTCAATTAGTCAACATATTAATTATTTTTCAGCCCCGATATTGCAGCATTGCAACAAAGAACTGGAGCACTAAGTGCCATAGCGGCTCTCGCATCGCGTTCGGATCCAGAAGCAGGAGCTTCTGCCGCTGCAGCCGCTGCGGCAAGACAAATGTCTGTGGACGCAGAAGCTATTAAAATTGTAATACACGACGTTGATGACCGTACTCCAAGGCGCGTGACTTTACGACGGGATCCTAATGATAAGGGTCATCGATGTGAGTTGTAACATTTATATTGTTATTATATTGGTTTTATACCAGCCACAACAAACAGATTCACATAATAACTAAATTATTATATTATATTCTTCATCTGTAAAACACAAATCACCAATTATATTTAGCGTGTTAGCTTTACTCAGAATGCTAATTAATTATTAAAATGTTTATTATCCGTTTGTATATCTGATGACTTCATAACAACTACAAGTCGTTTAACTATACACTTAACAGTTTTTAACTTTGTATTGGGATTTATAACTTGCAGCGCGTGGATTCGGCATGAGAGTTGTAGGTGGAAAACCTGATGCCAGTGGTCGTCGGGAAGCAGTTATTGTGTGGACAGTACCAGGCGGCCCTGCTGATCTCGCTGGACTACAACAAGGAGACAAGGCAATTTTGCTTACTGTTGTTCATTTAAAAAGAATGTCATATGTTATCAGCATAGGGTTTGAATTCCGTTTTTGCTAAAAAAGGCAGAAACCAAGAAACTAATACGTTGTTTTTCCTAGGTACTGGAATGGGGTGGCGTACCATTGACCGAACGCAGTTTTGAAGAAGTATGCGCTGTACTCGAACGTGGTGGCGATACTGTAGAGCTACTTGTTGAACCTGCGCCCCAGCTGGATGACCCACCACCACCGCCCACAATCGCTCCACATCACCATCATGGATTATATGGTACGTTTTATAAAACTTCATGAGATTTGTTTATTGTCTTCTTCTATCTTTAGTTTTTCTATACTCCATGCGGGGTAACTGTAATTTTTCTCTTCTATGTCTATCTATCTATACTTCTTTCACTGTCTTTTCAGCTTCTATGGCACATATCACTTGGATTACTATTTAATATAAGACTTAATATTGACGTGAAATGGTTGACTCAAAGAAGAAATGGTAATAATAAGTTAGTAACTGCACACTGTTACTGCTAACTTTAATATGATTATTACAACTAATACATTTATACACTATCACACACAATAATAACACAGCTTGCATCTTATATACCTACTACACTCGTTCTATAAACTTTTCTTGTACTATTCACGTCTTGTCTTTTCCTGCTTCCTTATCCAATAATATAAGGTCTTATAATTATGTATACGTTTTTCATAGAAGTCAAACAGTTGTTCTAAAATGATAATTTTGGTTAATTCACAGAACCGGATACGGACAAGTCCCCATCATCGCCAACGCGAAGGAAATTGCCAAAAACCCCGGTATAATATCCATCTAGGCTTTAATTGTAACAATATGTGTTGTGAATCTATGAGATGCTGGACCGAACCTTCGTTCATGAATCTGGTAGAGACTATCACTCGGTGCCTAAATTGCGCTTCTTGAACAGTTTATTTCTCTATGTGTACCTTTGATTGTTGGACCACCGTCTCATGTCCTATTAAACAAACTATATGTACAAATATTTCATATGTTGTATATTGCTGTAAAGCTTTAAATATTGACATTGTTATACGATCCAAAAATCAAAGTTCTTTCTAACTTAAATAAAATACTTTAAAGGAATATGTAAAATTCATTTCATAATTTTTTATTTTAAACTTAAACGTAATAAGAGAAACCTTAGGACACATCTGGAAAATTTTGCTGTTATTCAAATCTTAGATAAGTGTTATATTTTTATTTTGAATCAGTCACATGTTTATAAATTTAGGGAAAGAGCTTGTACCTTTTTGTAGAGACAATGTTAACACATTTTTTGTCATAGACACTTGATGTCGATTCGGAAAACAAAGTAATATAGTATTTATCATCTTCATATTCTATAAGGCCTGAGATTTGAATAGAAGCAAAGGGGCTGGCCTCCTACGATCTGCTGTGATAATGTAGCATTAATCACATCTTTCATGTTAGACTAGCTGTAAGAGATTAAAGTTTCTATATATGATGTAGGACTTTTACCTTTGTTAATCTTTTACTAACATAAGTAGGATGAGGACAACATGTTTAATCTAATATATCTAATTATATTTTTACTTTGTTTGTTGTCTATGTTCCTTATACGTTATCATTTATATGGTGTTACCTTAAGTGTATGAAAAAATGCTACGTACTTATTTTCAGATTTTTATTTTTTCTATGTCCCGACCAATTTCATAAACTCGTCATCGCCGCCGGGTGGACTGGTAGGGAATGATCGGAAAATGACAATAGGATCGATCGCAATGCTTTCAGTAAGTGTAGACAGTCGCTGAGTTTTAGTGCTCGATGGTAGCATAGGGTTCATCCCGATATCGACTACCATATTTAGGATACTCGTGGATGACTAGCATATTGCCATGTCGACGATTGACAGCGTAGTGCAGCTAGCGCCGTCGTCGCTTTTAGCTTGAAAGATAAAGTACTCCACCCAGTTTAAAACTACTGACGCGTTAGACATTTCCACACAATCATATAGTTTTCTAAATTAATTTATTGAATACAACGTACAAGACAGTGGCATCGAAAATAGAAGAAGTTTTAAAGTGCAAGAGGTGGCGAAGACCTGACCGCAGTACAAGTCATATGTTGTCGGCGATCCGCAGCCCTGAAAAGTCCGTTTGTACCGTCTCATATTAAACGCATCGAGTGTTAAAGAGTTTTGTTGTTTAGTGTAGTGTAATGCACCGAGTACCGAGACGTTTGCAAGTTTTCAACGAATAGTCTAGGAGCTTGGAGTGCAAGTGATGGCAGCACGGTACAAAGCAAAGTAAAACCTTGAGCGACAGGCACCGATGCTTCTAAAGTGTTACGTGATGTGAAAAACATGATGTACATAGCCGCTGTGCCCTTAGTAGTTGAATGTTCAGCCTCGTTACGACCGTTTGGAATGCATGACTTTGCACTAATTGATACGTGCATTGATCTGGTTCAGCGCACTCCTCGTACTTCGACATACTGCGTTTGCGTTTTTGATACAATATACAGACTATTGTTTATTTTATGATGATTTTTTGATGTGATGTAGTTTCTGACATGTAAATCTTGTTTTACAGTAACATACTTCAATATATATCTTCAATTAAATCTATAGCGTCGGTAACTGACATATTTGCCTCTATATCTTCAAATTATACTCATCATTCAGCAAACATAGATTTTTAAAAGTCAAGCCACAAAACTTATATTAGTATGCTAGTTGCGCAAAATATTTGCATTTGACGTAGATAAATAGACACTTAAAATAGTTTATCCGATTTTTGAATTTCATCATTCTTCAAAAAAAGATCTATTAATAATGGTTTAGGTAAATGATCTAATAAAAAATATACTCTGATATGTTTCTTTATTATTTCTTTCTTATTAATATACTTTAAGAAAATAACGTGGCTTGTCTATTCGATTCTAGCATGATAAAGCTTTGTGCATGGCGGATGAGCGCGTCAGATTTTATTACTTTATTGTTTGAATAGATATGCCTCAGCCCGACGCATGTTATTTTAATGAAAATCATCGCAAAATGAAGATATACAACAACAATATTTACATTCACCGCGTTTATATCTACAATTGCAAACAATAAATGGTATTCGGGAATAAATTACTTGCTGATTAATTCATAAAAATTATCGCTAGACGTTGTTGCATGTGTCGATGATGATGCATTCCTTACAGAACTAACTTAGACCTTGCATACAAATCAAAAAGACCTGCAAGACGACCCCTAGTTGCCCTCACAAATTTCATGGTTTCTGTTTAAAAGAAACAATTTCTACTAGCTTAATGTATAGTAAAATTACAATGTAATACTGATGCAGTAATTAGAAATGTAACAATTACACATCAGGTCACGTTGTAATTATAACAAATACAAATTAAAATATTTATACTGTATATAAACTAATCACTGTTTTAAATTATATAGGAACAAGATCGGGCAGAACGAGCACGTGAGCGCCCACCAGCGCGTGCTCAATTACAAGTATGGTTTGAAAATGAAATTCGCAAACTTGTGGTAGTTCTCATCGCTGCAGATGATCTTCCTCCTCGTGATCACACCTTAGGCTACGGTGACGAGCCTGAAGCTTTTGCAAGAATACGTCTATTGCCATCTCTGTAAGTAGCTCTCTTAAATGTTCTCTTGTTTACGTTAACTTAATATTTTTACCTTATATATGTTGCTTTAAAATTGTACCGTTTCGAATATATTGTCTATCCAATTAAAATATCTAAATACCATGAGCGTAATAAGAAGAAAATATTATGAGTGTTTATCCACGGACTATTAGGATTTTTCTGTTATTTTATGTAAGCCTCTTTTTATTATGTAAATTTTAAATTTATGTCAAGTAAATACCTATAATGCTGATTGTATTTTTCAAGATATAACGCAGTTTCCTTCCAAATATAAAGAAAACTGCTTAAAGGTTATCGCCTAATAAACAAAACACACACATACACACATTTAGACATGCTACTCAGTTAAATGAACCGTACATCAGAAAATATAAAAATACCAGAAAACCCCATACTATATTATTCTCGGAAACGGTAAAATTTAATTTTTACAATGTGAGGTGAGGGTTACATATATATGTAACCTTTATATACCATCATATTTCCGAACATATAGTCATATATATACTCGTATTATTGCTGTACTCGTATATTCGATTTTAATTAAGTATCATTGTTAAGCGTTAAATTGTTTATTTTTAGTGAAAGTTGTCCACCAGTTGAAACAGATCCGGCTTCAGCGTCTTGCACTCCAGTATGGAATGCCACATTGGGCTTTGGAGGCCTTACAGCAGACCTGTTAGCGGGTCGTGCATTGGAACTCACACTTTGGGATGCATGCCCTGGTATCGATCCTGTACTGATCGGGGAATGCACCGTAAATATACTTTATTATTATTAACTTAATAGTTTTCGTGGCTAACTAATAACATAATAATCCAATTATATTTATAATTTATTTAAAACTTAGATGGATTTAGAGAAGGCATTCGCGGAGGAGCGTGCAGTCTGGTGGACGCTTGAAGAGCGCGGCACTCGCTCGGCTAATGCTTCACCGCGTGGCTCTCTGACTGGTGCCCGTGCTCTGCGTAGAGGCGACTTTGCTTCTCAGCGATCTGTTTCAGGTTTATTTCTAATGTGTCTAAATAACTGTTAAAATTATCGCTTTAAAATAATAATTAAGTAAAGAGCATGACTTATGTAAGAAATAACGGTTTATTTATATAACTAACCATTATCTTTCTCGGAGCTTATAAATGTCTTTTACATAAACCTCCAGATGATGTGGACTCAATTGGTGAATGCGCGTCACTCCTCCATCCAGACCACGCATGGGTTGCGGGCTCACGCCGTGGCTCCTCGCAGTCCGAAACTTTGGAAGTGGAGGTGTATCAACTTGGAAAAGACTTCTCACGATCTTTACCTGGATCGCGACGATCTTCATTCCAACAACAAGATAAAGGTAAGACAGTTCAACATAAATTATATATACGATATTACGATGATTTTCATAGTTTAATGACAACTGCATGTCTACCCGTGACCACCGATTAGTGCTATTTAATATTCGCGATTAATTCATATTCGCGATTAAATATGTTTCATTTGAAATGTGTTATAATCGCGTTAAACAAAAATCTTGTTAAGTAACCAATTGGTAGCAAATACATCAAGATTGTTCATAGTTAGCATGTCGTGTACTGGTCAGATGGCGCTAGTGAGCCCCCGGTGTGCTCGCGCCGCAGCGAGCGCCGCCGCTCGTCCTGCGTGCGCCGCGACCCCGACGACATCCTGCGCTCGCTGCGCGCCGTCAAGGGTGAACTTGGGCGCACCTTGTCGCTCTCTGGCTCTACCGCCAGACGTAAGTACCGTTACCACTGTTAATCACTCCTACAATTTGTTTACGTACTTTTAATGTAACCCCCCATTATATTTGATTTTATTTTTAATTCTTATTTTTGTTTATGTCAAATAATTTACCTTGAAATTTACTGTTTTGAAAGTTCTACATGAAAACAGTAAAATATTTGTAAAGATATTATATTTATATTGAAAACAACTAAACTTTAACGTTTTACATTTAAAATTAGAGTAAATGTATTTGAATAGATGATAATTTTATAGGATTATAAACCCTTGGTGCCCTGTAACGCTATATATAGAAAACACTAATACCACCGATCGCTACTAGTTTTCACCAATTCCTAACGCCCACCTAATTTATTCGAACATTGAGAGTACTGACTTGTACCGTGTTATGCTTGTTTGGTCAGCAGCGACGGACCGCTAGCACCTCGGTAAGCGAATACCGTGCCCGCGCCCGCGAGCTTCCCGGCAGGGTATGACCGCGAGGTGTCGGCACGCCCCTTGTGACGTCCGACGGCCGACCGTGCCCCAATCTGTTTCTATAGACCACACGCGCCCGTCCGCTCGACCGGTCTCGGCCTAGAACCAGAATGGGGTCCCGCGACCAAGTAGTAGCATGGGTCATAGCTTGCGCGACGGCCGCGCGCTCGCACCGTTGAATGTGGCTGCGCCCGACGCTTCTCATCACTTCACTGTGTCTGTACTGTTCTGTCCCGACGCATGCCCGGCCGCGGGCGATCACGCTCACTTCATCTGTTTCTGTGTACCGTCTGTTCGACTGCCCGTCTACGTTCATTCTTGATGGCATTGTTATGGCCTAGGAAGTTTTGGACTTCATTACCTTTGCGATTGTCATTCATTGTTACGATGCGCCTTCTATTAGACTTCTTGTACATATCTAACTCATAGGTCATAGTCATTACACTGTACTATACGAATACGTATTGACGTACACGAAGCACTCGCAGAGGTCGGACATGTTCGCGTACGGTGATGGCTGCCGATATCTAAGTTACGGAAACATTACAGACTCTTTACCTTACAAATACAGACGCTGTTCATGACACGGAATGCTTATCATAAAGACGACTTCAAGACCGCTTCCAGCAACTATTAGAAACTCGAATACACTTTTGGCTGCACACGTTTAATGCTTCTTCTTTCATTTCTGTGTTTAGGATAGGAACCGTTTAAAAATCTATGTACTTTAATGGAACTGTTGACATCAGCACGATGCTGTTTGACGTGCTTCTTTTGTGTATTGTTTATTTTAAATGTTTCATTGATGGTTTATTCTGATTTCATTTTATTCATGTGTCGAAACGATAGACATAACTGTTTCGACACGATCATACGACCGCGCGATGTGGGTCGCTCACATCGTAGTAGTTAACCATAGTTTTTATCACCATACAAAGATGGGTCAATCCTTAGGTGCGAGAGGTGTATGATTTTTCATACTATACTATCATTAAAACCAAAAATTAACTAAACTTTTACTAGCTATATATATTAAATAACAACATTAGAAAATCGAGTCGCACGTCTCGCACCCGAGGTAGTTCTCTTTCGTTTCGTGTTGGTGGTGGGTAGCACTGTTGTGGGCGCAGGCACAGCGACGGGGCGCAAGGGCAGCATGTGGGCGGCGGTGCCGGCGGCGGCGGCGTGCGACGCGGTGGCGGACGACGACGACGTGCCCCTCGGCCCGGGCCAGCTGCCGCCGCGCAACACGCACCTGCCGCCGCTACACGCCGAGATTAACATCAGCATTATTATGATCAAGGGACAATTAGAACTCGAGGTAATCTTTAGACCATCACGTAAATTCTACATATAGGTACTATTGAACGATTGAACGGTTTTTTTATTAATTTATTTATTTTGGTTTGCCAGTGACTATTACAAATTACAAATAATAATAATATTACAAGCATAACAAAATTTCAAATAATGTTTAGCCGTTTGAAAGCAAGCACTGCATGCATATATTGTGTCCGGCTTCACGAAAGCTATTGTTTATATAATTACAAAAATTTTACAGTAAAAACGTTACAATATCAAAAAACATAATTTACAACATAAACAAAAAAAAACAAAGTCTTTAATCAAATAGTAACAAACCCAATTAATTGTTTTAGGTGGTTATTTGTTCTCACTTTATAATATCTTTATTATTTGCATGCCCATATAATAATCGAATATAAGATTATAATAATTATAATTATATAATTTAATAATTATATTTCCTAGATCTCTCATGCACGTCGCGTGTATGGGGTTAACGGTGAGGTGCCAGACTCGTATGTGAAATGCTATCTTCGTGATGGGGAAAAGTGGTTGCTTAAACGCAAAACGAGGGTAGTACGCCGTACTAC
>JAYDZJ010000081.1:10077930-10088527 GCA_034509065.1 Eueides lybia
TACCTACAAATACTAGGAAACATTATGATGAAATAATAGATATATAATTAATTAATTGGCATAAGTACCTGGATTTAGCAAAATTTGTTAAAATGAGACAAACATTTTTTCGCACTTCTTCATCTTTTCCCTCGCAAAATTGAGAAATGGAGTGCTTAAAAGCATAGGCAAAGTCGTCACCGTGGGCGGCGCCAGTTCTAGTCAAACCGAAAAGTTTTTTACAAAAATTCATTTGTCCTTCATAGCTGAATTCATAAAAATATACTGGTAATCCTTGACTTGCCATTATTTGCCCACTTATCCAAATCCCAGCTGTAAAATCCAAGTCACTATAGAAATTTACTTCCAACCTATCCTTGTCATCATCGGGCTTGATATTTTCCGAATAAGCGCTTAAAATACTCGCGTCAAAATACTTTTTATCACTTTCCGTGAAGGAATAGGAAAAATGATCAGTAAAATTTTTGTTCTCCATAAGATCCAAAACAGCTTGTGGTTTTAACAAGTTCATTAAATAACCTTCGTTGTTGCAGAATCCTTTTATTATAGGCACTCTATTAAATTTTCCCGCATTGACTAATTTATATGGACAGTCAGTTATGACTGCATCACCGAATCCATAATCTTTTTCTATTGTGGGTACGAATCCGAAATACATTCTATTAGTAATATGTTCAATGGCTTTGTTACTAGCTTCTATTAATGAGGACGCGGGACTTGCTAGCAAGTATTCATGTATCTCACGATTGTCGTCGGTAGATCCACTATATCCCATTATTTCCAGAAGTTTGAGCACTACTGTCTTTGGTTCATAATTTATAGCCCAATGATTTAAACAAGAACCCGACTGGAGTATTGCCTTATGGAATAATCCTTTCGACAATGGTGACAAAAGAAGATATTCAACTGAGGCAGACCCGGCACTCAGACCAAAGAGTGTAACGTTATCACGATCTCCCCCAAACTTCTCTATATTTCCCTGTACCCATTTAAGAACAAAAATTTGATCTTTCAAACCCATATTTCCAGCGGCCTCGGGAGAACCGAGCGATAAGAAACCTAAAACTCCTAATCTGTAATTGAATGTTATAACAATCACATCATGGTCAATTAAATAATCTGGCCCCATATCTTGTTTTATGATACCATTGGTATAAAGGAAACCACCGCCATGGATAAAGACCATTACTGGTAGTAGTTTTGAATCAGATTCTGGTAATTTAGGAGTATAAACGTTTAGATAGAGGCAATCTTCGCTCCCCATTGCGGCTCCTTTTGCAAAATCCAGTTGACAACAAACATTGTCTTGGGAAACAGTTGTGGCATCTCTTTCGCCAACCCATGGTTCTAGTGGTTGAGGACTCTGGAAGAAATTTTGTGTTATATTAATATATGACCATATAAATATTAACTTCATAAGTGATTATTGCAATAAACTGACACAAACAAGATTGTATTTACCTACATTACATGCATTTCACTGATTAAGATAACGTTGGACGCTTAGACAGAATCCTAATTTTTATACAATAATAACACTTTTAAAAGTAAAATATAAGCATTTTTTTATAGTCTTAATTAAAAAAAGGAGAACGTTATATAATAATATGAAGAAAGGTGGAAAAAAATAGTCATGCATTCATTTTTTGGGGTCATGCATTCATTTTTCCGTACTTCAAAAGGTAAAAACCAAAATCTTATAAGATAATTGGGATATCGTATACCGTATACCAAGACTATTTTTATCAAGTCACGATCATGTCACGCTGAAATTAATATCAAATGTCATAAAAACCTTACCGTTCCTTAAACAAAGTTCTAAATCAACACAATCAAAAGATACAAGAATTTATGCATCGTTAATCCTGCATTATGTATAAAATTATAAGCGTGAGCAAAATCTATTGGGTAGATCCCGTAGGCATCTATTCCGTTATGAAATTTGGCTCGGTGTATTAAATTACAATACAAATCAAAAGGAAAAAACGGGAATCCAATTTTTATCGGTTGTACTTCACGCTGAAATACAATCCTGAAATTGGTACCATCGGTGGACAAGTACGAATTGCACTTGACTGGTTTTTGTCTTTTAATTTTTTGAGGCATTGCGTGTTGGATGACGGAATTTGACACAACCTTATTTAAGAATGTAAATGAGAATTAAACTCACAATTGTCGCGTTCACATACTTATGTCACTGCACCACAACGGTCTCTATTTTATTAGATATTATTAGGTCATTCTAATGATCAAGTTACGTAACTATAAAATGTAATACTACATTAATCGAGTCGACCATTCTTATCTTTAAAAGTGATACAAATTACAATATAAAACGTTTACTTACTTTAAATCTTAAGTCTCCAACCGGTGGTTTAGCGTAAGGCACGCCTAAAAACTCATAGTAAGTTGTCCCATTATCACTGACAGCTTTACCTCCTTTTAATTTTCCTTGATTTAAGATTATAGTAGCCATATTAATATTTGCACTGATTACTTCACCGAAAGCCTGTAAAATTGTAAGTGAACAAATAGAATTAATAGAGATAAGATATCTTCGCCTAATGAAATATAAGTCACAATCTTGTGTACGAGTTGCTTCACAGATATAAGTAGACTAGGATAGAATTTGACCGTAGCACCGTCTGGTCTGTCCCTGGCCCCTTTAAATTGGTAGGTACATAGTTTTATTAAGTACGAAATTGAATTCCTTATGACATTTTAGGTTGCCGTACATTAGACTGATGACAATAGTGAGTATATGTGTTACTGCGAATATCAAATTGTGCTATTAAAACTAAAAAGCACTATGAGTACTCAATGGATAGGTATATTATGTTTCTTTTCACTTGATTATTCTTATCTACCCTCTTTTTTATATTAAAGACAGAGAGCCGAACTTAGTGATATTAATTAAAATTATATTTAAGTACATATTTTTTAGCTTCACGCTGTATTCCGCACAAGGCAGGGTAGGCAGAGACAACCCGGGAACCTAGTGTCAAAACACTCCGTTCCACTTTCCGCCGAATTTGAAGCATTGCGTGTTCAGTGGCGGAACTCAACGCCGCGCTTTGCCTTATTATCAGAGCGAAGAGATGAAAACATTAAATATTTAAATTGAAAATATTAAATATTTCATTACCTCGACTGGGGATCGAACCTGTCGGTTACAGGCAACGTTTCTGCCGCTGCGTTACGACAGGCCTTAATCTATATAACTAGATAATATCTATTTAACTAGATAATCACAAATATCTACTTACATCTTAAAGTTTCTTATTTTTTTATTTATTTTTACTGAAACTACATAGGTACTAGTGATAATTATATTTTTAACTAACAACCTACCCGCGGCTTCGCCCGCTTGGCTATTTTATTTTATAATTACTTTTTATTTTAAAATTACTTTCTTGTTATTATAATATTAAGACTATCTATACATTGAAAACTAAATTGTTAGCAAAATTAATAAAAAAATAAAATACATTTTGTAGCAATTTTGTAGAAATTAATATTTAAAATTGACGTACCTAACTTTTTAATTTTTTATCTTATTTAAATAAAACAAACACTACATTTTGAAGAAAGGTTGCCATAATATTATTATACGAAAAAAAATAGTTAAGTAACTTTATATTTTAACATATTCCATTTATTAATACATTACTGATTGACCTTTAACAGATCACCACGGAGTATCGTTTGAATACTATAATTGACTATTAATTGTTAATCATTATCTGATAAACTTAATACTATGAATGCAGACATTTATTCCGAGAAGACCAACCATTATTTTATTCCTATGTATTAGTAGTAGATAGGTATATTATGTTTCTTTTGACTTGATTATTCTTATCTAAC
Organism: Eueides lybia; assembly: GCA_034509065.1. Lineage (NCBI taxonomy): Eukaryota > Metazoa > Arthropoda > Insecta > Lepidoptera > Nymphalidae > Eueides > Eueides lybia. The sequence continues at coordinate 10,081,798 of JAYDZJ010000081.1, forward strand.
CCCTTTTTTATATTAAAGACAGAGAGCCAAGTGATATTAATTAAAATTATGTTTAAGTAGATTTTTATATTTAACTAGATTATTTTATTCCTATGTATTAGTAGTATTTTTGTATATATTGTGCTTATGAATTATCCGTATAAATCTGAGTTCTTTGCCTGATTATTCTCAATGGTTCTCAAAATCAGCAAATAAATGCACCTAAGAGTTTTTAATTTTCAGGTTCAATATAAATTGTTTCCGTGGATTTTCCTGCAAATCAATCATGTAGATATCAAACATCTTGTTTGATCTATAGATATTGATTATCTTATTTATGCCTCATTTCGTGAAATAAATAAGGCATACGTTTCTTTTCGTCGAGTTTCACAACTTTAATATCCTATAATGAAATCCACATTCGTGCATGAATATGCAGTTTCAAACACAAACGTAGATAAAAACATTTTTATCAACGTCATCTTTTTATCTGTTACGTCACACTATAGTATCTTTACAATATGAATAATAGAAAACAGTTTAAGCCCTTTAATCGTTATTGTTTTAAGATAAACATAAAGAACAAAAGATTTGTTTATTTATGGAAAATCACATTAGGCAAGTGGCTCCCACATCTTTACGTGTATACCTAGGTACTTATTTGTCTAAATCATACGCATTCATTTTTACTTAATTATTTTTCTTAGATTCATTCAGAGTTTCGTTAATGCAGCGTTGAATCTCCTCCTTGATTGCACAGATGACTGTAGGCTTGTTGTTATATACACATGATTTCAAAATTTGTATATAAAAAGACCAATTCTGATCCCCGAAAAGAAAAGGGTGTACATTAGCGTTTCAGTCAGGAAATGCCTTATTCAGTAATCGAATTATTTTACGGGCTGTTTTATTGGCTGTCTTGTTGAAACCACAACATTGGCTACACAATCCTATTGCGGCAGAGAAATATCACGACAAAATTGTGTTATTAAAACAAATAGCACAATTTTGTCGTGATATGGCGCATCAGTGACAAATATGGACCAATGTGTATGTTTCTAGGCCAAAATCCACATCTAACGAGAAAACGTTTGTATTTGTTTTTGGACAATGACACTAGGATTCTTAGAGCCCCAAAAGAGGTAATTTTGGGAAATCTTTTACTTCATAAATATTAAATAAAGGTCGGCTATAAACTGTGATTTCTTTTTTTTCACAATTGAACCATATGTTTTATATACCTATGTAAAAAAGTGATTACGTCAGCGTCCGACTAGTCCACCGAGGGTTTTACACCAATTTTAAGAAAGCGACGCATGTTCAGAGAGAATGTACTTCTTTCTTATAAAAACTTACGAAATCAACTTTGCGATTAAACTTAGTAAATTAAAATTAGTATGAAAGAAGCACAAAAATAAGGATATAATAAAATATTTTTGTGACACCTATAGGTATATACTGCACTGATTTTTTTTTGTTAATTGACGGATGTTTTTTTTGTACTGTAACTTTTTGTTCTGGAAATACTATCGTAATTTATTTTAATAGGGCCCTTTTTAAAGACCTTTAAGGAAAACTATATGTAAAACGATGTTGAAGAGAAAAGAGATTTGATGTGCGTTTTCTTATGAAAAAATATATAAATGAACACATTAAAAACAAATATAAAATTGTAAGGATTTTTTTCTAAAAAAATCATTTTAAAGTAAAAGAAGCTTCTTGAAGCGTGTCTTAAGGGACCATAGACATATATACGAATTAGTTTTTACATTGTTGGTTTTTTTTGCAACTTCTGTAGGTAAATGACTCAATTTTTATAACTGTAGCAGACGCTCAAAAATGTCTATACTTACTTATATTTACAATTTTTCTCATATTAATTGTAATGATTATAATCCTTATGATACTATGTTATGAAAAATATAATAAAATTCGACCTTTAAATGTATAAAGGTGAATGCAATCATAATATCATGTCATTGTCAATAATGACTATTATTATTTTTCTTTTTATTATATTTTAGTACACAACAAAATATGTAATATGTTTTTTTTTCAATCACATATCAAAAATTAGACATACTCGTATATGAAGATTTAACTTACACAGAATAAAAATAAATATCTGAGATAAAAGACATTTTTTAAATTCTATATGTAAATACGGTAAACGCAGCTGTAGTTCTTAAGATAGAAGCATTTACTTTACAGATATATAAAAAGCTACAAATTATTTTTTATAATAGGAAAATATGTTCAAATAGAATTAAAAAAAACAAACAACAAAAAATACAATATTGAAACGTATTATTTTTTTAAAACCAAATAAAAAATAAATACTTATTTGTAAATGTTATATTAATTGTCCTTTTACACTTAGTTATTAGGTTTAAATTTTGCCTCACAGGCTCTAATGTCCCTGGCCTTCTGTTCTAGAGAATAGTTTATTTTTTTAAATATTAAACTTTTATAAATAGATCAACAATAAGTTATATGGTAGATAAAAATAATTGTTATCAATAACTTTCGATAAATGAAATTGACAGCTACCAATTATTGACATTTGTTATTCAGGCAAAAATAGATTAACTTCGAAAAGCTTTATGACAAATAGTAAATAGATATATTTAGTAGGTACCTAATGCATAAAATTAAACAAAAAAGACCTGTCACTAAAAATAATGTAATATCTTGCGCGTAACCTCTTAAATATTGAATTTTTTCAAGTCTAATTAATAATTCAACCCACAATACCACGTTTACAGTCGCTTGTATCCCTGCTCCACGACAGGCATACTTTTGGCAGTTAATAAAATGATATATCATTGGCGTTTGAAGATTACTTCTATGATTTCAATTTGTAAATCCTTTTATATGTTATAGTTAAAAGAATAATAAAACAAAGATTTTTTAATGAATATCAAAAGAAAATAGTTTAGATTAATTACATATAAAGATATAAAGGGCGTTAATATTAATAAGAATCATTTCTTAATACTTACAAGATATATTATAAACACTTTTAAAGAGAAAATAAATGATTATTCGAATCACTCTACGGTATGACCACCAAATTGTGAATAAATTCGGCGTCGGAGGCTTGGAGTTTGTGATGGCAAAAAATGGAAATTACAATGGTGGGAGTCGCGTTTTTATTGTTGCAAAAATGTTATTACTCACAAAACATTAGTTTTTTTTCTATAATGAAGTTAAATATAAGGAAAATATTATTTTTCCTACGAAAAATATATTGTTTTCTATATCTATTTTAATTATTAGTAGTGCTTCTGAACCTACCAGAAGACAGATTTGATGGAACGTTAAAAACTGTATTTAGAAAACTCCAATTAATGTGTAAATCAAAGAGAATGTAATTATCGAAAGAATAAAAGTTTCTGGTAATTAATGCTGTCTTACAAGCCGAGGCTACTTATTATTTCATTTCTGTTTCATCATCAAACTCCCTTGACACTGAATCTAATGGACAATAATCACTTATCACCTTAATAGTTTAAAAGGCCCTGTAAGCACCTGTAAACACGACAGGTTGTGGAAACATTCGAGGAAATGGAATATTCAATGTTATCAAATTAAATATTCGATGCTTCTATTTTCTTCCAGAAGGAACAGAAGTTAACAAGGCAAAGTGATGTTGACTTTTTACACTGAACCAAAATGCCTCAAATTCAGCGGAAAGTGTATAATTAAAAATATAAATATGTATTAATAAAAAAAAGTGAATAATTGTTTTTTTTTTAATATTTTAAGTATAGTTTAAAAATTAAAGATAAAACAGTCAACGGGCAGGGGTACAAGCTTGCGATTGTAAGCGCTACAGGTTGTGAATTCGATTCCTACTCGAAGATATAAAATATTTTATATTTTCATTTTTACACTCTAAAATAGCAAAAAAAGTTAGGTAACCAACTTGGTTTACTCGTATGTAGAGAGAAACCAGAGTGGATTGATGAGCTATAACGTTTAAGTAACTGTTTTTGTCTTGAAGTATTTCACCGTGGCATTATACAAAAATTACAGATCCATAGCTAACAAAGTCATAGAATATAAGAAAGATAAAGATAAAATATAAGATTTTTTAAGATTAATGAAGTATTTTTCTTAAAATTAATTAAACACAAAAGGTATTTACATAATTATTAGTTTGCTTATGCACTTGTTTTAAACAAGATATAGTAATATTTTTCATTTTTAATATAAGTAGTTAAGATTATGTTGATTTAGATACTTATTTTTTTTGCATGAAGAGACTGTAGACCTGATGATTTCATATTAATTTTAGCCACACGGTCTTGACAAATAGACAGACAAATAAATGATGTGAGGGTTCCGTTTTTATCTTTTCTATGTAGGGAGCACTAAAAACTGAGAGATTTAAATTGTAGACCACACCACAAAACTAATTTTTACATTAGGTATTACTTATTAGAAATATCAAAAATATTACACAATAAAAATATAAAATTAAATTTACATACTATACATATAAAAGAATTTACTCACAGTTCATATAGCCATCTAATATACGATATAATCATGTGAAATCATTAAAAAAATCAAACTTAGGTAATAAAAATCGCGCAAACACTTCATAATGTATGCTTTCTTTCCACATGAGCTGAGCTTTACGACTAATATAGTAAAGGGACAAAAAAGTGAAAATTTCAAGTTAAACTTTGTTTGTAGTAAGTGTATACTAATGACGTCGGCATTGTCGGCATAACGCGTCGGTTAGCGGTGACGGTCAGTTCGGCGCCAGTGAGTCGCCGCGTAAAATACTCAGGTGCATCCGTACCTGCCTACGGATTAGATACAGCCTGCTTGCAATTATTTAATTTATAAATGTTATTATTCAACGATTATCTAACATTTACAGAATTAAATTCTGTAAATGTTAGATAATCTAAACAAATATTGTTTATTTTTTTCTATAATATTTAAAATTGTGCAAAATATATGGAATATTACTTATTCAATGGCATACATTTTATATTATACTGGGAATTGGAAATATTATTGTTAAAAATACAAAAGGTTAGAAGGAGCATATAAGATTTTCTTAATAAGTCTATTGTAAAGTCAGCTTTAAGTTACATGTACAAGGTTTGCGTCACAAATTGTAGTTCGTCGACTATTTCCTTTACTTAAAATTAGATCTTCTTTTTTTTACAGTGCGTCTCCAATTAGCGAAAATTGGCAATAAATTTCGCATATTGACTCGTTCTGGGCTGGACCAAGTGTAAATAATACCGTCACGCTTTTTTATTTGAAGAGTTCTTCTGAGCCAGAGTAATATACAATATACAAGGTTTTCGCCTATTTTATGTTTTCCGTAAAACTTCTGTCTTACATTACTAAATAACTAATTGAATAAAGAATATTTTGATTTTGCTAACATATTAATAATCAGTTATCTAAGTAATAATAAATTTCATATATAGCACGCTGTATACAGAATTGTCCTAAGATCCTTTCACGATGCTGCGCGTGAGTCGTGATTTGATTCCCACAGAGCGAGCCGAATGCTCTTTCTTATTCTTTTTAATCGTATTGTTTGACGCGAAGATGAATAGTTATAACTTAGACGTGTTAGAAATATAGAGAACTTTTTATTATTTTTAATTGATTTATTATCTGTACTTTAAAACCTTTATTAGTTATAAATGTGGATAACTAACTGACTAAAACAGTTTGAAGATATTCCGTGTTTAATTGATATTTAACTGATTTTTTAAAATTAAAATTAGAACTATTTGCAATAAAGGATTAAGTATATTTTTAATTTTATATACTTATTATATTTTACACACACGAGCTTGTGCGAGACTAATGGTGGTGTAGCGTGCTATACTGTAAATGTGACAAGTGGATTCGATTCTTCCTCGAGAAAATGCTAATACTAAATTACTTAATATTTCCATTTCCTCGGTCCGGCAATAAGCCAAAGCGCGGCGTTAAGTTCCTTCACTCAATACGTTCAGAATTCGGCGGAAAGTGGCTTAATTGGTAAATATATACAGTATACATACACTCTTAGCTACGCTTCTCTTTTGTTATGACAATAAATTAAATCAAAATATAGTATACCTATAAAAATCTAGATTAAACGTTGTCTTACATATTTTAATTTGTTTAAAAGATATAGAAATACATTCAAATGATTTTTGAACTTTAATTAAAGGGGATATCGTAAAATTTGTTTTGCTTCATTCTGTATCCCGCAGCAGGGTAGGCAGGAGACCTAGTGCTACTACTCCGTTCCCATTGAGACGAAAAGTTGGTAACGGAAGTCCCACGTCCCCCTAGTTGCCAACATTTCCCCGATTCCAGGAAAGATTAAGTGTGAAGTGACGGAACTGAACGCTGCGCTTTAAAATGTGTGTAATTATAAAAATGCATAAAAATTAAAGATTTTTTCTGGTTCTTAAGAACTATGATTTTTTATACATTTGTAGATAAATATTTTCCGGTTTTCTAAGATAATTGTCAGTTCTTTGCGCTCAGGTGGCGGTGGAATGCGGGCGTATCGGTATTGTGCTTTGTACGTGCAGGTGCTCTGCGTGGGAACACGATATTTGACTACCACTGACTTTACTGCAATAAATAGAGAACAAATCTTTTCATTTTTTTAAATAAACTTATAAATAATAGATCTAATATAATTATGTACATATTTAAAAGGATGTATTATATCATTTAGCAATATGATTGTATCAGGGTAGGTAAATTGTAA
>JAYDZJ010000081.1:10221263-10234571 GCA_034509065.1 Eueides lybia
ATAAATAAATCAATTTATCTTGAAAAATAATTAAAATATAAAATGTGTTGTACAATTGATAGTAAAAACAAGGAGGTTTTGGTTGTAAATTTATGATTATGTCTTTATTTTAGTGGCTTTGTTTGAATAACTTTATTACGTCTGGTAGTTTCTATTAACACATCATATCGTTGTCTATCACACAGGACATTCGGTACATTAAACAAACGATGTTATTACTGACAGTTTCCACGAAACGTTGTTTAACTAAACACGATAGACAATGCCACGCGCCGAATCCAAACATATGTGATATGAGTCAAGGAATTACCACTGTTCTTCGGTCACCGCATAATAATTATGACTTATTCATTATCTTATAAAAGTTGTTTTTTTTTTCAAATATTATAATATTATATCTACTACTACTACGTGGCGCGCTCTAGGGGAGGCCTATGTTCAACAGTTGACTGTCATAGGCTGATGATGAATATTATATCTAGTGTTGAGACACTCCGTTCCTTTGCACACTCATATTTAAACAATGTGTACTAATTTTTCGTGAACTAGCTAGCTCTGAATAGCTGTGAATTGTCTAAACGCTTGTAGTTTTCATTCTTTTAAATACTAATAATCAATTGAATAGTGTACTATTTAGAACCTACCCACAGAAACCTAAATAAAAAAACTATATTGTATATATTAATTGATTACTATTCCTCATTAAAATACGATGTAGCTTCATAACCTCAGATTTATCATCTTTCTTTTTATAGTTAAGACATACACCCCTGTGCTAGCATTACTAAAAAGTATTACCAATCAAATATAAAAGTGAAATCACCAATGTAACGGAATACTTTCATAAATTCTACACAGGATATATATTTTTCATCAGGACATATATTTAATGTTTTCCAAGGGTCATCCCGCACTTGAAATCAAATAATTGGCATAGTCAGATATAGTCATGATAATTGCGCTCGTGCTTAATTATACCCAGAGACTTAACTTTTTAAATAAAACAGTAAACACACTACAGGAGACCATAGCGACAAGTTATAAAATTGCCAGTTTAAAAGGCGACGCTAAAGAAAAAGAATAATTGCGTTCTGTATTTTCTTGTAATCACAGCCTTTCATTATTAAGGTTTATTATTTTAATGTGTTTGTTGAGGTTTTGTAATTACATGAAACTTAAATATTATTATTATGAGCATCGGAAATATTCGAAATAGTTGTTTGTTTTTAGTTTTGTACTACCTATAAACCTATATTATACAAAATTGAATTTATATATTTTTATAATATTGTGTGTATATCTTAATTATTAATAAAAAAAAATATGTCGGCGATTTTTTACTATAATATTTCACAAATTTAAATTTCTTATCATACATATATTTTAAGTAATTTACTTTAGTAATTTTAATCTTAATAAAATATGAAACTAAAATATATAAAAAGAATAATAGAGTACTTTTACTTGTTATATTTTTTTTAAAGACGAAATGAGACTTCGTCAATCTCGTCTAATCCTCTTATGCTTATAAAAAATGTGGAATGACAAAAATTTAAATTGAAGCATATACAGTCTGATGTAGCATGAGGAAACAAAATTTACATACTAATATTTATAAATCGACGGAGATCACATATTTAAGCACATTGAATACTACAGCATATTTTCAGAACCATATTTAGAAACATTTATGCTGCCACCATAAAATTATAATCTTAGATGTAAGATTGTTTTTTTAGTATGTTATTAATATTTAAGTGAGTAGTATCTAAGTGAATCCTGTTGCGGCAAGAGCACAAACGATAAATTGGGGGTTCGATCTCCACTTAAGGAAATGAGAAATTTTATATATACATATAACAATTATTAACTATTTCTTTGCCCAAGACAAAACGTGGTGTTGAATTCTGTCACTCAACACGCCTCAAATTCAATGGAATGTAAGGATCGGAAGTGTCTTAACACTAAGGGAATACTAGGTTCCTTCAATGCGCGTGATACTGCGTGAAGCTGAAAAGAATGTGTTTAATAACCTTCCACAAGAACATTCCAAAATATATAAAAGATACAATTAAATAATATACATTTTATTTACATTTTAAAATTTTAAATCATCGTCTTTTAACAAAATTATATACACTCGTATTACGAAAGAAATATACGAAAAGAATGTTATTTTCTTATCATTTAATTTAAGAAGGATAAACATAGTTGAAAGTTGCATGCAAGATTTTTCCCGTTTTCGAGGCGCACACGTGTAGGGTCGTCGGCTCGTGATTCATGCGCGTCAGGTACACAATAAAACAGTATGCCAGCGCTAGTTTCTTTATGTGCTCGTACGTTTAAGGTTTGCAGCTTATTTTATGTTACTTTTGACTAATATTTTTAAAATAAATAATAAAATATACTTATAAGCCTTTAAAAATTAATTGTTTTTGGTCAATTTTTGTTATGATAACTCTTTATTATTAATTGTGATTATACTGCACTATTTAAACAAATTATATACATTTAAAATTGTAAGCAAATATTTAAATGTGTATTTATCTTTTTGTATTGACAATTATATTAAAAATATGTGAAATTAAAATTGTGCTGGAATGCTTTTTCAGTCTGTTATTAAAAATTTACACACTATTTAATGTACTTAGTAGTGAATATAAGTAAATAATAAATATCAAAAAATATAGTTAAAACTGTAATTACTAATTATATTGTAGCAATTCCTGAACAAGAAGCTAGTCTATTTTATAAAACAACAAATTTAAAAAAATAGAGTTTAAAAATAAAACATTCATTTAAATATCAACTTGGACGAAAATCAAGAATATATTCAACTTCTTGTTGACTGATGATCCAATAAAGAACGCGGCGTCTCAAAGTGAAATGGGCCCAAATACTCAGGTGCGCCTGCGCCGCGAACGGATACATTGTGATGCCGCGCCGCGCAGCCAGAAAATAGTATTAAAAGACAAGCCACAATGGAGTATGGACCCAGACCTCACAATACACATACAAATACGGAGCTAAATCCCACCAAAATGCTTCAGGTGTTCGTGCTCGTTGTTAATGCCAAGGTTACACTGAGAATAAAAAGGCTCTACAAGTATACAATATAAATACATACAGGTATAATGTTTTGCCTTTGCTTGTTAAGTATAAATAGAATATTGATTTTTGTATAACTTCGAGTGATTTAAATAAACAAACGCACTGTGTATAATGATAAACAAAATTAGAAATTAAAATAATTTTAAATTAATTAAGAAAAAATAACACAATTTACGACACACGACATTATTCACTTAGTTTTTTCATGTTATTTATAACGAACAGTATCTTATTAACATTTTTTAATCTTTTTCAGTTAATTAAGGGTAAAAACAATTTATGTTATGCAAAATAATATTAAAACATAATTTAAATATTTTAATATGTTGTGAAAGATTTTGTTTATTTAGAGTTTAAATTGTTGAAGTCAATAATTGTTTAGTATAGTTTATATATTTTAAAACGAGCAAATTAAATTTCTTGAAGGTTCTTTCGAGCAGAACTGCCTTAGCCATTACTTCCTTTTCTGGTCCGACAATGCTGACATTTTAGTAACTTTACAAAATAAAGAATATTTTAATTTTAATAAAATGAGATTTATAGAGATATATTTACGTAATGTAAACAATTATATTAAATAAATAATAAATATACATATTATATATGTATATTTAGCTATTTATGTAATTTAAAATGAATCCTCCAGAATAGCAGTAATTCTTTAATAAAATCTATCCAGAGTACGAAATAATCTTATATGATATAATAAACCAGAATTGTGGTTTCGGTCGACTTTAATATACAAAGCTCACATGTCTAAACATATGATAACATAACATTTTTATAGAATACCTCATTAAAAAGTAAAGGACCGTAAATGTTTATTTTAAATAATATATAATACCGAGTCTTTTTCACTTTCGACAACAGTAATATTTTTACGTTGGAGACATTATGGCTGACTCTTGTTTTGAAAGTTTAGCTGTAATATTTGATAAATTGAAATTGTTATATTCCATTGTTATAATACCTAGTAATATTGTGTTCAATACTATTTTAAAAATCTACAGGTTTACCTAAAACTGTTTAAACTGTTTAAATTTAAATTATCTGTATTTCTGCCTATTGATAGAATCTAATCAAATAGAAGTTATCTCATCTACGTCCCGCAAAGATGGACTTCGTTGAATTACCTATTTGGCCTTGTAGGTATAACTTTTCAGTGTTTTATATAATACTACCTTATAAAATGGCATATGTTATATATTGATTAAATATTTACTTAATTAAAAATCAAATTGTATGTTATCGATTTCTACGTTAATATTTAGTTAGTACCTCGAGCCTGTAGTTTTTAGACTGTCAAAAATTTTTGCTGTCTATATTGCAATGGAAATAAATCATTATATTATATGTATTTCTGAATTAGGAACTTATAGCTAGCTGTTTGATACCATATTTATTATGAGGAAATCTTGTAGAGTAATTACTATAATATAACAAGGTAATAAATATTTGCATGTGTAGAAGAAACATACCTACGCGGTAAAATAATTATAATATTAATAAAAGTTACAAGTTAGTGAAAACAACGAATTCAATAATTATTATTAAAGAAATCTTGTTTAAATTACGATAGTCTTTTTATTATAAAATGATGAATGCTGACATCTATGACATACTAACAACTATTTATTTTCACATAATACTAACGCCAGATGACGATACTATCAAACGCCATCTTACGCAAAGTAGATAAACAAAAAAAATTAAAGCGCCATCTATTAGTAAGTAGTCATTTTGGCGGCAAAATATTATTTTTTAGCATATAGCAACATTAAAGATGTATATATATCGACGCCATGTCAAATTAATCCTCTATTTTGATTGGTCGTCGTTATTTGTCGCTTCTCTTCTATTCGTGAGACAAAATGCGCGTTGTAGCGTCGCAGAAACCGGCATCCGCCATTTTACCAGTGTCCTGTGTTAAATTCATTGACAAAATAATTTATCCAGCCGCATCGCGGCAATCGGTTACTTATTCTTACAAAGTAAGTAAATTTTATTTATATCTTTTGTAGTGAGAATTTTTTCGTTTATTATTTGCACTTCTAGGTATCTCCACGATAGATTTTTTTGTCCGTCGTGGTCGTTATTTGAGTGCTAAAACAATTAAGCTCACCCATTTGAAAACACAAACTGATTCTGTTTTCATTAGTTACGAGCCTTACATCAATTATTTAATCTAAATTAAAAACCATGTGCTTGAGAAGTGCTATATAAGTGTTAATCGTTTTAGGGTGGATAAGGCCGATCTAAAATGTATTTGTATAACCTGACACTGCAAGGCTCTACAGCCATTACCCACGCCGTGCATGGCAATTTTTCCGGCACGAAGCAACAAGAAATCGTGATATCGCGTGGGAAAACGTTGGAGCTCCTCAGACCTGACCCCAATACCGGCAAAGTTCACACGCTGATGAAAGTGGAAATATTTGGAGTTGTTCGTTCAATGATGTCTTTCCGGCTTACCGGCGGAACTAAAGGTACTTCAACTTTTAAAACCACGTGGTTAACCTTAGTGCAATAATGATCGATCAGTTAGGACATGCTGTTACTACTACCCAACTGTCACTTTCATTGCATTGTTAAACATTCATTAATATGTAAAATTTAAATATTGCATTGTCTTGCTTCATGGTCTTTTTTTTAATAAAGATACATGATATAACTAGATGCATAGACAATAACCATCGCGTCGCTCTTGGCTGTTCTAAATAACTACTGGGATGTTCGTTGTTATGGGACACTATATAATATATTGAGAAAAAAAAATCACGTTTATAAATTTGTACTTATAAATATAATTCTATTTTTAAGATTACATCGTAGTTGGATCTGACTCTGGTCGCATTGTAATATTAGAATACTTGCCTGCTAAAAATATACTTGAAAAAGTTCATCAAGAAACATTTGGAAAGTCAGGATGTAGAAGAATCGTTCCTGGTCAATATCTTGCTATTGACCCAAAGGGGCGAGCTGTTATGATTGGTAAGATAATTATATTAATTTGATCTTTAGGTTTTTTTATTCTCCTTAGTGTTAAGTCACCATCCCATCACTTTTCATCTAAACTCATTTCAATTCGTGGCCAGGCGAAAACTAACAATGCTGTTTATCATGCCAACATGAAATTAATATTAATAATTTTTCTCACTGTCACTGTTCCACTGCACCATCATGGCCTCGATTAAAAAATATTGCTAACAAATTTTATTTTATTATTTGAAGTTGTAGTAAATACAGGATACAACATGATTCTAAAAAAAATTTACTCTTTTAGGAGCAATAGAGAAACAAAAATTAGTATACATATTGAACAGAGACGCTGAAGCTAGATTAACTATCTCATCACCGCTGGAAGCCCACAAATCAAATACGCTGGTCTACCACATGGTGGGTGTGGATGTTGGTTTTGAAAACCCCATGTTTGCTTGCCTCGAGATTGACTATGAAGAGGCAGATGCTGATCCAACTGGTAAATAATCATTAATCTCCTAATAATTATAGTATTAGACAATATAAAATTTTGCTTGTAAGTAAACTTCTTTTAATTGTCTCTTGTTTTCAAGAGGGGCTGGTTCAAGTCCTGTCATTACTTTTTTTTAAATTTTTGCTTGCCTGAGTATGTAAATTATTTAGATGATTATTATGAGGTCCGTGTTTCTGACTGATAGTGACGCCAAATCCTCCTTGTATGATTTGTTTTGTGTTTTAAATTTTTCAAATATCAATATTACATTATTACAATTTTTAATTAAATGAATATATTAACAGGTAAAGCGGCGCAAAATACACAGCAGACTCTCACATTTTATGAATTGGATTTGGGTTTGAATCATGTTGTTAGAAAGTACTCTGAGCCTTTAGAAGAGCATGCAAATTTTCTCATAACAGTACCTGGTGGTAACGATGGACCATCCGGAGTATTAATTTGTTCTGAAAATTACTTAACTTACAAAAATTTGGGTGATCAACATGATATTCGTTGTCCTATACCTCGGAGGCGTAATGATCTAGATGATCCTGAACGAGGTATGATTTTTGTTTGCTCTGCCACACACAAAACAAAATCTATGTTCTTCTTCTTAGCCCAAACAGAACAAGGAGATATATTTAAAATAACCATAGAGACTGATGAAGACATGGTGACAGAGATAAAACTGAAATACTTTGATACTGTCCCAGTTGCTACAGCTATGTGTGTGCTAAAAACTGGGTTTCTCTTTGTAGCTAGTGAATTTGGCAACCAGTAAGTAAATTTATTTAAGTTACATAGTTTAATTTTAGTGTTATAATATAAGCTGTTCTTGTCTTCTATGCATGTAAGCCTTATGTAATTAAAAATTATTTAATTACATTACTATTTCACATGCTAGAGTAAATATCTCTGAACCAAGGTCTTCCCTTTTGCATGAGGTGAAAGCACACTGATATGAGATGAACAAATGTTCCAATTTTGTATTAATAAAATAGATATGAATAATTTTTTAGACTTACTTTTTAGACTTACATTTTTGACAATTTTTTTTTTATTAATACATAGCAGAATTTTAATAAAATATCTTGTTTATTTTAGTTATTTATATCAAATTGCTCACTTGGGTGATGAAGATGATGAGCCAGAGTTCAGCTCAGCCATGCCGCTAGAAGAGGGTGATACATTCTTCTTTGCTCCCCGCCCTTTAAGAAACTTAGTGTTGGTCGATGAATTAGATTCTCTTTCTCCTATTCTAGGTAAAGTGTAGATCTAACTGTACATTATATTTTATATTTATAAGTTCGAAAAATTATTATCCATATTAAAATATATGGGTGTGTATACTTAACATGATGTAAACAATTTCGCTCCGTGTTTCATCTGAAATACTATGACGATCCATTAACCAGATCTGATTTTAAATATATAAATTACTAAACTGTAATTTTAAAGTACAAGTACACAATATTGACATAATTATTTCTTTTAGCTTGTCATGTAGCAGATTTGACTGGGGAAGATACACCTCAGGTGTATTTAGCTTGTGGACGAGGACCCAGGTCATCATTAAGGGCATTACGACATGGTTTAGAAGTAGCTGAGATGGCTGTATCGGAACTTCCTGGGTCCCCTAATGCTGTATGGACTGTACGACGACACAAAGATGGTGAGTATTCCTTTATATTTATTTTTTGTAGGACAGTTATTAGTTTCTTTTAATGAAATGGAAGTAGAACCGGAACTCATTACTCATTATAGTGTATTATACTTTATATGTACAATTATTAAATTACTACTGTAGTATAGTTAGTAAAATTAAATTGAATTATTGCTCTCACTCAAAAATGAAACATTTAATAATTAAGAGGAGCTTAATGATTATATTTTTGGTCCGTGTTACTGATATACTGTGACGTCACACTAACCACCTATGAGTGCTCCTTCTTTATCAACAAGTTACTAATAAAACCCTGGTTGTTTGTTATACATAAACACCAGTGGTTTTTCTTTTCAGAATCTGCTATCGCGGGATGAACTCTGAGGCCTTCAGTTCAAAGGTAGGCATCCACTCGATTCACTTCAGAGGGGCCAGGCAACACAAGAAGACTGCTTTATTACAAACACTTAGACTCCAGCTTAGATTCTATTAGTATTCTTTCTTTGGTTGCAGATGAGTTTGATTCTTACATCATAGTGTCATTCGTAAATGCCACACTAGTGCTCTCTATTGGTGAAACAGTTGAAGAAGTGACAGATTCTGGTTTTCTGGGAACAACGCCGACTTTAAGTTGTCACGCGCTCGGTAGCGATGCGTTAGTGCAAGTATACCCTGACGGTATAAGACACATTCGCGCGGATAAACGAGTCAACGAATGGAAGGCGCCTGGCAAAAAATCTATAGTGAAATGTGCTGTAAATCAGAGACAAGTTGTTATCGCACTTACTGGGGGTGAATTGGTTTATTTTGAAATGGATCCTGTAAGTAATAATGCTAGAATAATTTTAATTATTCCAAAATAGTTTTTTTGTAATTAAAATTAACTTATTAATTTTTGTTTCGACGTGTTAGTGGGACTTGACTTTCGGGTTGTGTCTCACTAGAGTGGTGTGTAGCTGCCTCATGCAGTGATGTGCCCACAACGTCGCAGATTATACCTTGTTCCCTTTTGGTTGAGTGAGGACTCTGCATATTCCATAGCCAAACTGGAGCCATTCAGGCTGTGAAGGTGGCCAAACCATGCAGTGGACATTTTATTTTGATGTTATTTAAATATTATTATTCAATTTGGCCCTCATTTAGTGGTTAAACTTATTATTCCTTGCTCTAGTAAGACAAACTTCTTTAAAATTACAAGAAAAATATATTGAATAAATTTTTGTACTTTTATATTTTTTTTTTATTTTTTGTTGTTGTATTTTTGATACTTGTAAGTTTTTTAAATATAAAAAATGTATCTATAACACATTTACTATCTTACAGACTGGCCAATTAAATGAATATACAGAAAGGAAGAAATTGTCATCAGATGTTTCATGTATGGCACTTGGGTCAGTAGCAACCGGTGAACAAAGAGCATGGTTCTTAGCAGTTGGACTTGTTGACAACACTGTTAGAGTTATTTCTTTAGATCCAGCTGTAAGTATAATTATATTATTTAATAAGTTAACTTAAACAAATATTGTATATGTAAATAAAATAAGATTCAAATGATGATAAAAGGACACCACTGAGTTATGTGATTACAACAAACCAAAAATGCGTTATTCTTAAACTATCTGATTTTATTAAAAAAAGAAAGAAGTTATTTTAATGTTTAACAAATGTTATAAGTTATTCTTAATATTTTTAGGACTGTTTAGCACCACGCTCAATGCAGGCATTGCCAGCTAGTCCTGAATCACTATGTATAGTTGATCAGCCATTTGAATCTGGTGCAAAATCTGCCTTACACTTGAATATTGGATTAAGCAATGGAGTGCTTTTGAGAACTACTTTAGATTCCGTGAGTGGTGATTTAGCAGATACAAGAACTAGGTATATATTTCTTACATGATTTTATTTTTCATTTTTTGTTTATTTACTTATATTAAATGATGTCAACAATTTCGCTCCGTGTTTCATCTGAAATACATTGAAGATTAATTAACCAGATCTGATATGAATTTTCCTTTCTGGAAAGAAAATATCAAACTTAATTCATTATTTAATCTAAATATAAATTAATAGGTACTTAATTTATAGGTACTTAGGATCCCGTCCAGTAAAACTGTTCAAAGTAAGAGTACAGTCAGCTGAAGCTGTACTTGCCGTGTCTTCAAGGACATGGCTGGGATACCAATATCAAAATCGTTTCCATCTTACTCCACTTTCATATGAATGTTTGGAATATGCCGCTGGTTTTAGCTCAGGTTAGTGTAATATTTATAGCTTCATGCTGTATACTTCACTTAGCAGCACAAAGGGGACTTTGGAACCTGTTAAAACATTTCCTTTCCTCACTTTTAGTTATTGCATACTGCATGAATGAACTCAACGCCGCGCTTGGCCTCGTTCGTTACTTGATCGAGTTGTATTTCATTCCACAGAGTGAGAATAGAACCCACAACTATTGCCTTTACCAATCTCACGCTTATGCCACTTGCGCCATGACAGCCTTAACTGTTGAGGTGTATTTAAAGTAGATATTCTGCCATAAACATTTATCACAAATAAATACACTTATTTTAATTTGATTTCAATAACAATTTAGCAAATTCGGTCATTATAAAATATTTTTAAATATGTCGACGTACTACTAAAGTGAGACTTTCGGGTTTCACTTTAGTGATAGTGGTGTGTAGCTGCCAATGCAGTGACAGGCCCACAACGTCGTAGATTATACCTTATTCCCTTTTGGTTGAATAAGAACTCGGCATATTCCATAGCCAAACTGGAGCCATTCAGGCTGTGAAGGTGGCAAAACCATGCTGTGGACAAACATAACATTTTAAAATATTTAGTTTTAATTAAAAATCCATATATAAAATTATTCATTGTTGTACTATGAAACATGGTCAGGCTGTAAATACAATTGAATCCCTTCTCAAAGAGATCAATTATTGTAATTTTTCCACTGGTTTAACTAAATATAGCATAAACTCCAAACTCCTTACACCAGAATCCCCCTGTCCATTAAAAATTATAATATAGGTTTATTAACAATATTATTTGTTATAGAACAATGTACGGAGGGTATAGTCGCAATCTCTTCAAATACGCTCAGGATTTTAGCATTAGAAAAGCTAGGCGCAGTTTTCAATCAGACCTTCCAGCAACTGGAATATACACCTAGAAAATTTGTTGTCAATACTGATAACAATCAAATTATTATCTTAGAGACTGATCATAACTCTTACACTGAAGAAATGAAGAAACAAAGAAGGTAAATATTCTAATCTCTCAGCTTTTCACTGTACCCGCCGAATTTGAGGCATTCCCTCTTGAGTTTCTTGACTGAAAAAAAATATTTTAAGTTAAAATTTAAATATTTTTTTATTGAATAAAATGATGACTAAATTACACAACTAACTGAATTCTATGTGGATACTCCTGCAGTACTGATTATTAATATTATAGTTTAAAATACTGTTTAAAAATATTTTTGTCCTTTAATAGATATATATCTTATGCTTTAGAGTACAAATGGCCCAAGAAATGCGTGAAGCTGCAGCAGGTGGTGGTCCAGAAGAACAGCAGTTGGCAAATGAAATGGCTGACGCGTTTCTAACTGATATATTACCAGAAAATGTTTTTTCCTCGCCTAAAGCTGGTGCCGGTTGGTATTTTATATTAATTGTATATTTTTATAGTTTTAAATTTTTTGTTATCCTGCATATAGACATGCTTCATCTTGTTTGTTGTAGAGAAAATTAAAATAATTTCATTTCTCCAAGTGATTATTGAATCCATAAACGTACAACACTGTCTCTGTGCCATAAAAAACTTTTTTGGATATTTTTTGAGCTTCACGCTGTATCCCGCACATGGTATGGTAGGCAGAGGGAACTTGGGAACCTAGTCAAAACACTCGTGTTTATAGATTACAATTTATGTAAATATTTTATCAAAATACTAATTTTAAATTAATTATGTTATGGCCATATTCTCTGGGCAAGAGCAGAAATTGTTACAAAGCAATCTGACTCTAATCGATTATGGCCAAATCAAATCCTTGCGTTAATCCCAGATGACTTCAGTAAGTCATTTGATTCAAGCATTGGATACATTTATGCATTTTTAAATTTTATATGGAAATCAAATTTTAAGCGAATTTTTTATACACTAATTCATGTATCAAAATGTCAGTATTATTATTTTAATTAGTTATTTAAAAATTAATAATACTCATCATCCAAGCTCGATTGGCTTTTTCGATTACGGCAACCTGGCCAGCACAAAAATATGTCAAAAGCTTATTGGTATGTCCCACACATGGCAGGGTAGCGTTTTAACTATAATTCATGAAAAAGAAAAAAAATATTAGGCTTAAATTTTCCAAAATGATTAAAAAGGAGATATCCTAGCCTTCTTTCCCTGATATATACATAATGTAAAGACATAATTAATAAAGCAATGGTGTGTGCCAGGTATGTGGGCGTCTCAGATCCGCGTGGTGGACGCGAGCGCGCTGGGCGGTGCGGGCGGGGCGACGGGCGCGGTGTTCAAGCTGCCGCTGGAGCAGAACGAGGCGGCGGTGTCGCTGTGCGCGCTGCGCTGGGCCGCGCACGCCGACCACGCCGCCGCGCACCTCGTGGTGGGCGTCGCGCGCGACCTCGTGCTGTCGCCGCGCTCCTGCACCGAGGGCAGCCTGCACGTATACAAGGTAAACATGTATGTTACTAGCTGTTACCCGCGACTTCGTCCGCGTTCACTATTTTTGTCATAGTGACTGACACATAAAAGAAAGATATGTTTATATTTAGAACTATTTAATATAAATAATCCTAATGTTATTATCTTTCTGTAACTCCAACGATTAAAAAAAAGTTTTTTTTTTTAATTGGTTTTCCATCTTCGCGTAATCTGAGGAACATATGTATTAAGAACCTCCTTTTTTGCAGTCAGTTAATAAAATGAGATGCAGTCGGATACAGATCTCTCAATTGCGTTACTATCTGTGCCTTTCAAATTTGAGGGTTGCCCTCGATTTCTCCATCATCGGATCCTGATATCCTTA
>JAYDZJ010000081.1:10293620-10303641 GCA_034509065.1 Eueides lybia
AAATTGATTATTGCCAAGTGTTACAACTGTTACTAGTTGATGTAAAATATTTTAACCTTTTCAAATATAAATATAAAAAGTATGGAATGTCAGCGTTGAAAAAAGAAGATAATTTTTCTGTTCTGTCAAATATACAAAATTAAAGTTGTTATAAAAATATTTACAAAAAAAAGTTTGACATGAAGTAAATAATTGAAATTGACTAAATTCAGCTTTTTATTATGGGTAAGAAATAAAAATATATAATTGTAGTTTCATTTAAAGTCGGTTTTCCTTACATCTGCCACTCAAAAATATTTGTAAGTATAATTACAGTTTCAGGTGCATCAAAAACTTTACAACCATAGAATTTTGATATAATATCTTAAATACATACCTAAGCCATCCGGTTCTCTTAATTTTCGTGGACAAAATAATTTTGTTTTATTTTATTTCATGATTAAGCTTATGACAAAAGAAGAATCATGAATAAACATAGTAAGTATATTTCATTAAATCATAACGTAACTTTCTCAAAAAGCTTCTTTAAAAGCATCGTTAATCCTTTTTAAGGTGACAATTTACGTGCGTTCTGACGATTCTAGTTATTTCATTGAAAATAAAACTTAGTGACAGTTATGATAACAACCATCGGTAAGTCTATAAATATATTATTTGTTCTGTAAACGAGTGGCAGATGAATTCAAACTGACTAATTATTTGAAACATATAATCGTTAATAAATATACAAATCTCTTGCAGACTAAAATCTTGCTGATGGCTCCTACACACCCGCCTTGTACGCCGACAGCTTCGTGTACACCGGTAAGATGTCACCCTCCACCTCCACCATGTCCAAATCCAGAAAAATGCTTGAAGAGAACGACATCGAAAGGCGTAGCGCATTGCCAAAGCGCCGTATCCATGATGCAAATGAGGGCTCAATCAACATGTAGTAGCTGTTGCCAAAACCAAACTAAATCACCAGACAAAAATACGAAAGCAGTAGAAAAATATTTGAAAGAAAAATCTAAAGAGGCAAAATTGCTGAAGAAGGATAGAATATCAGGAGGCCACAGTTACTCAGATCACATGAAAAAGAAAGGTAGTCCAAGATCTGAAACGGAGTGCTGTCCTGGTAAAGGACACAGAGGACGGGTACGAAGACGAAAAAAATGTTGCACAATACTTTAAGAATTACATCACTATTACTTAAACATTTATGGTAGTAGAAAATATTTTTGATATAAAAATAAGTAATATGTATGTACTCAAATAAAATTCTACTAGGTGCCAATTTGGGATGTAAATTGTTAATTACTTAAGAAGTTTTATAACGGAAACTTAATCTTATTCTGTTTTTTAATAAATTGTGCCTTTAATTAAATTCTTTTTATTCGTGTATCTACTTTCTTACTGTTATTGGAAAAATATCTATTCAAAACTTTATTTCTAATATAATATATCTCTATAAAATGTACTAAAATTTTTATAAGAATAAAATTATCTCTAGAGTCGGTAACTAACGAAGCCATAAAAGCTAGGCTAATTCAAATATACAACTATCTTTTCGTCTCTATTTTACCATTCGATGATATTTCATTGTTTTTTTAAATGTTAGATACGTCTATGAGGTACTGAACTGACTATGAGGTATTTAGAGTCGTTTGGGTACACGACAGTCTGAAAATCGGCGCACCTTAATAGAGTATCGGTAGATATGTAATCAATTCTTATACAATTTAGTAGTTATAAGTCTCTCGAGATCATCACGAGAAAAACGCAATGAAATAGAAAATTCTGAACCTGTCTTAATACTTTTGATAACAAATTATTGATTTTAATTTTTAGGCAGGAATAATGAGTAGATCTAAGATTATTTATAAAAACTCTACCACCTACCATACCATAAGTATGGTTATCAACGATATTATTGTACAATATTACTTATAATTTGGACAAATTATTATATTGTTTAAAGTGCAGTAATTTTGATCTACCTACACACAAAAAATACCTAAATCTTCTAATTACACCTTCCTCCACTTAGCGTTGTTTTTAATCCCCGAAGCATACAAAACGGGTGTTCTGTGTGTCTGTCTGTAGTACTTACGCTTGTGGCAAGTATCCTTATATTAAAAATGTGATTTTTTTTTAGCTTCACACTGTATCCCGCACAAGGCAGGGTAGGCAGAGGGAACCCGGAACCTAGTGTCAAGACACTCCGTTCCCCACTTTCTGCTGAATTCGAGGCATTGCGTGTTGAGTGGCGGAACTCAACGCCGCGCTTTGCCTTATTACCAGAGCAAAGAAATGAAAATATTAAATATTTCTTTTCCTCGACTGGGGATCGAACCCAGAACCTGTCGGTTACAGTCACACGCTTGTGCCGCTGCGCCACGGCAGGCTTTATATTGTTAATATTATATAAAAATATTAATAACATATTAATATTATAAAAAAATAATATTCGCAAATTTATAGCATTTATTTATTTTGTATTTATTGACTTCTACATCCTTTCCATATTTCTTATCTGGCTCTTTAAGTTATTTTTAAAAGGCAAGCTTTAAGTTATTTTTAATTAGATTTTCCAAATATTATTATTATTTGGTAAAAGTAAAAAAGAAACGTACTCAAGTATTAAACAATTGATTTTATTTTTCAGCTGCATATTCGTCAAAAAGCATGAAGCCTTGTATATCTGAGCCGACATGCAGTATTCACAGACATAGACCTCGGCCACTTCCTTGCGCTGATCCAGAGAAGTGTTTTAAGAAATGTGTAAAGAGTAAAAGTAAAAATAAATGTCCTAGCGCTATGGACACAATTAACCGATTAGGGTCTCCTTGTGAATGTGCAAGGGTTCAATCAAAAGATTCCAGAGCGAGCAATAAGCTCACTAATAAGACTCATAAAAAACGAATCCAAAAAGTATACAAGCAACGTTCTATGACATCCCGTTGGAGCAGACAGAAAAAATGTTGTACTATAATATAAATTACAAAAGTTTTAAGTAATAAAGGAGTTCTTTAGCCAAAAGCGGAACAGAAAAAATATATATCAGTTATTTTTATCAATTAATAATCCATAATTGTTTGATAGAGACCAATTCAGACTATTTTTTAATTGGAAAAACATCTGTATTTTAATAAAAATAACTGTTAGGTTTTCCTGTAACTAGGGTAAATGTAAAAAAATAACTTCAAAAATTCTAAATAATATTTTCGTTATGGGACCTTCCCTGTGACATGACCTGGCATACTAATAAATAATTATTTAATTTTGGACAAGAAATCGGGATGTCCCACCAAAACTGAAACATCTGGGAGCACAGAATTAAACATATTTATTTTTCAGAGGAGCCTAGACTTTAGTTTTGAACTGAAAATTTGTTTAAGTGTTTCTAGATTGTCAGAGTTTTTTTTTGGGATGAAAATGAAATTTTTTGGGCGTACATGTGATTTTGATTTTGCGCCTATCTAATTTATTTAAATTTCATGTTGTTAGGGCTCGATAAAACTATAAAAATACAGAACAAACATTTATCCTTGGATATCGAACTAGAATTTAAACATTTTTACCTGGTCAGTGTTGCCCTACAAACACGAAAACGAAGAGTGAAAGCTGTAAATTAAAGAGTATATAAATAAATAAAATGTACGATAATGAAAATTATACTTATATTATAAATAATAAGTCTTGCTTAATAATATTTCTGATTTACTAAAAAGTTGTTTCTCTCCAAATTCACACTTACACGTATCATATTCACAATTTTATACAATTTTTTATAATCGATTTAAGTCCATCATTTAACACATCAAATTAACAATATTAATCCTTAAATTCTTACAAATATTATGAGCTTAAGGATTGCATAGTAATATTTTTTCACTTCATACAAGTAACAAGACAGCAATAACGACGTTTCAACTGTTAACATGGGGTCCCATTTAGTGAGCGCGCCAACGCCTGTCAGCAGTATTAATAATTCGGCCGACTTATGAGTGTGCTTACGGATTCAACAAGATAAACATAACCAAACAGAGCATTTTTTGATATAAACATGAGAGCAGATCGTGATGTAGCCTATGAAGATGGTAAATTGCTTGTATTTCAAGCATTTTCCTCTATTAAGGAAATGATAGTGACATTGATGTGGAACGTCAAAATAACGTCAATGCTCACCTGACCCGCCCGTATTGTAAGCACTAGTCACGTCACATGTGACGGCAAAGTCTCACGAATTTTACCGTACTATGTTACACTATGAGCGCTGTTTTGATACTTCGGAAAACGGTCTTATAAACGCCCTTACAAAAAAGAACAGAAAACGGCGAAGTTACCTTCTTGGAGCGCTCACTAAATCGGACTCCACGTTAGCAGTTGAAACGTCGTTTCTACTATTTTGACAATTCGGCAAACAGCCTAAAAAAACATTAAAATCGATTGATAAATAATTGCGTAAATTACTACAACATAATTAAAAATTACTTAACATAATTATAAAGTCGAAATTAAAATATCTTCTTGTCTAAAGTTAAATAAAAATGTTCATTTAAAATTTATAAACTGTTGTAGTTTATAAGTAAACCAATATCATAAGAACATAATAAAATTTACAACATAAAGATTAATTTATGACTCTTGAGCCAGATAAATTATATGCAAATATCATCTGCAGATTTGTTAATTTCTTTGGTATTTTGTTAACAATTTAAAAAATCGATTTTTTAATCGAATCGTGATACCAGCACAACTTAACTCTATTGCTATGCTCAATAAAAGAGCTATAGAATTAGCGTTAATATCGCAAAGAGAGACTTAAATTTTGTAGTAGCGAGTGGGTGGCAAATAGTTTTTTTGATAACACAATATCGTATGTGATACATCTTTGAGTAATTTCTTATTTTCATAAATTATAATTGTCTCTAAGTTCAGTTAAGTATTTATTATATACTAGTCTTAGTTCGTCCGGATTATTGACGTTTTGTGAGTCTCAAGAGTAAGCTTCCGAGTGGTGTTTGTGTCGGTGTTCAATTTGTGGGTGTGCGGCGTAACGAATATTTTATTTATTAAACACAAAAAAATATTAAATTACGTTTCGTGATAGTGCAAAATTGGGCTTTCTAGTTTATATCTAATATGTGCTGGAAATTAGCATTGATGTGGCAAACCGGATCGCACCGAGGTGGTGAAAACGTGACTCTGTTTTAAGGTCAGTATCTGATTTTCTTTTCTAATATTTTCTTTACGCCTACAATTGATTAATATCAATTGGCTTTAGTGCTTCAAGGTCTATTAAAATTTTAGTAGTTTTACATAATAGGAACAAATTATAGGTATATCAAATTACAAATATCAATAATATGTAAAAAAAATACGATCCAAATTGAATCATTTATAATTTCCAAATTAGAATATTTTTTTCTTATATATTGTATAAATATACATTTTGCCCTTTTCTAAGCTGTACACAATCTAGATAACTGTATCATAAACAACACTTTTGTATTTAATAAATGGTCTTGTAATTAAAATATAATGATATAAATATTTTGTATTCTAAGAAAATTGATTAAACACTAATAAAATAGTGATTAACATATACTTTTACACATTTTAATACAATTACTTCATCAGAATACAAAAGTATATATGTAAACAATAACATTTATTATTTATTGTAACTTTGGGATTTTTTTTTAATAATAAATTTAGAATAATGTTTATTGTCTTTAATTTTATTAAATATTTAAAGTCATTGTTATAAATATTTTTTTTTGTTTTAAGCGTACCATGTATTGGTGCATGATTAAACATATAGTTGAGTGTCCATTTCTATGTACAACTTTATGCTGTGTCACATGGCAGGGCAGAGAGAAGGACCTTAGGAACCTAGTGTTAAGACACTGTTTCACTTATGTACCTCACTTTCCGCTGAATTTGAAGCATTGCATGCTGAGTGGTGAGATTCAATGCAGTTTTGCCTTATAGAATATTTTAAATAATTTATTTCCTTGAGTGTGGATCGAACCCACAACCTATTGTTTACAGTTGCTCAGATCCATTTTCTATGATTCTGCAAAATCATTTTCAAGACATTGTCTGTCAAGTGGCAAACCTTCCAATTTGCCTAGTATTGGTGCAAGAGCAAGATAATTAAACTAATCCAATCCTGAAAGTGGGAATTGAAGCCATAATTATTTTTACAATCAGACACTGCCGCTGCATGCATTACAATATAGTACATCCATAAAAATATTTTATTTTTATGCAATAATTTACTGAGTGGCAATAAGATTTTTTTTTTATTTAGCTACTTTGGAAGGCAGAACTATTGTTAATTCCCACCACACAACATGCAACACACAATGTTTTAAATGGACAAAAAGAGTATAATGATGTATAAAAATAAATACATCATTATACTCTTTTTGTATATTAGATTTTAGGTTCTTTCTGCCTATTTTGTATCTTAGTAACTGTATTTAAACTAAAACCTTTTAATTTATAAGTTTGGTTGTGAGGTTAATAATATATAAAAATATTTGCATTTTTGCAATTTTAAAATTTTAATCCAAAGTTAGGAAGGAAAAATATGTAGAAAACTGACTAAGCTAATGTATGGCTTAGTGGTTAAAGCTCTTGGATAGATTCCAAAATGGACAGACTACAAGAGGTTTGTGTTCAAATCCCTACATTATTTTTTTAAATATTTTTAGACAAATATGATTGTATTTATTTATTGAATAAATATTCTTACAGGAGTCAATATTTTCCTTAAACATATAAAATAATTAATAAAATATGTATTGAACATTAATTTTTAAATCAATTTAAGATACATTTAAATCTGCTTACAGGATTTTATTATTTTTTTATAATATTTATTAGACTTTCAAAGATTGACACCTATTGAAACTTATTATTTGTTATTGCTACAGCTTTTTAAAGTTCAATTAAAGGAAATCATGCCAGCAAAAAAGGGCTTTACATAATCTTTGTGAATCAAGATTAGTAGTTGAAAAGTAATCTTCTATCTTCTGTTTGTAATTTTGTAGTGAATCGTAATCTTGATTATAGAAAGATTTCTGTCTATCATTTGAAATATTAGAGATAACAGTAAAAGTCTAGAACATAATTAGACAACAGAACCAAATGATCTTTGTTAATTTTCACATTAACTTTTAAGAAGATTTGCTTATATTTTTCACTTCTTAATATTTATTATTTTGTACATATGCCTTTATATATTCTATAAATGCCTTTTAATAACTCAAAATATATGCTATATTTGTATAATACATTAGGCTGGTATACAATTCTAAAGTTAATGTTATAATATTTTAGATTACATACAGTGTATCAGAAGAAGAGACCCATGAAAAGCGCACTTTTCAAAGAAGCATCAAAAGTGCACTTATAGCTATTACGTAAATGGACAGTCAATTTTATTGCATTTGCATTTTTGTTTCCTAGTCTTCTTAATAAGATACTATGCAACCAAATGTGATGGACTATAGACACATATTTTTTAAAGAAAATAATGATCAGATTATCCTTAGTATTTTTATAATAAATTTTTCTACACTGGTAAGTGTGTCTTAAGTTACACTTTAAGTGTAATATCTAAAAACCGCTGAAATAAACATAAAATAAGTTGAAAGTAAAAGTGGAACTAGGTTCGCACTTCGCGTTTATTTATCAAGAGCGGGAGTGACGTGTCCAAGTGGCGAGAAGCTGACGTACCCTTCTGGCCACCCTAACTTGAGTATCCCCTTGGTAAAATATGTCGGCTAACTTGTTGTTAGTGACTATCTAGAAAGTGTTAAGTTTAGAGGGCTTTGTAATTAACATTGTATGTACTATAACATTTATAATTTATATTTTTTAGTTCGATATAGTTGCATATTATGTTTTTTGTAATTAAATACCCGTTTATTGCAAACTTCACGATAGCTCTTTATATATGCAACTTCGAAATATTTTACGCATTGTTCGAAATTAATATTTATTGAGAAAACTACTAAAACTAACTATGTACCTATCTATATATTGGTGATCGTTACTAGATTTTTTAACTTTAAACGACTGCGTATAGGATTCAACGCGTATTATCATAAAGCAACCTATTCACGAGTTTCAAATGAAAACGTTGATCATGGTAGGATTAAAAGTATCTATACAGTTACAATTATATTTAGAAAGTAATAAATTTATTTAAATTCTAGATACAGTATTATAAATTTGATTAAATGTATAGGTGGTATTTTGAAAGTGTCACAACAAAGGTCAGTCGGCCTTGGTCGAGTCGGAGGTGAAGTGCGGTTGCAGCACTGGTAACCTGAGCCGCTTGTTCCAGATGGGCGAGCGCGCGCGGCGAGCGGTCGGCCGCGCGGCGTCGGGTGACACGCGGTGTGCGACGCTTGCGCCATACACCCGGGTCTTGCTTGCGAAGTAGGTATCGGTTTAATTTCTCTCATTGACTGTGTTGCTTGTTTATAATTTATTATAGTAAATATAACGCATATAGATATCCTATAAAAGACATGTTTTTGTATAAATATAATATAAATCAAAAAATTAATTGTCTTGAAAACATTCCTGCGGCCAGTAGTCCTCATCATGAATCTGGTATCCATCTGAGTCGATACAGTAAGTTATATTTCCTGCGTTTTGATTGGCCCGGTAGTTGCCGTTTGGAAGGCATACTTCCGCAACGGACATTCCTCTGTCAGGAAAATACATTATGGAATCACGTGCACAGTCTGCAATAAAATGTATACATATTTTTGAGTTATCCACTTACAGTGCAGTACAGTGTAGGCTTAATTAAGCCTAAACTTCCCTATTTAAAGATATATACAAAAATTTCGAACGAATTTGTGTTTACACTTTTTTTTTATTTTCTTTGTGGTCACATGTATTTTTCTTTTTCTTCCCAGACCCTGGTACGGCACGCCGGAATTAATGCCATAATCCCGGGGTGCCGTACCAAGGTCTGCTTTCTATTTATTGTTATTTTATTATAATAGAGAAATATTAAGGACCAATGGTCACATGTATTTTTCTATTATAATAAAATATCAAGGACCACTTTCACAGATTACAAATAAAATTTCAAATAGTTATCTGATAATGCAATCTCAGATAGAGGCGGTTGATGTTTTTTTTCTTTTTTATCATTAAACTCACTGATAACCGATTTAGTAGACAATTATCAGACCCTTTATAGTTGTTCGGGAAGGAAACAGAACCAAAAAGATATTTTTTATATTTTTTGCATAATAAATTAATATCATTTTATTAAAGAGGAACGAGGATAAGAGGAGGAGGTTCCTATATGTATGGCCTACATAGTGTATGTATGCAAGAAAAAGCATGATTCATTTGTCTCGTGACGTCTGAACCAAGGGTGTAAGCGACAGCTCGAAGCTTCGTGCTCTGTTAGAACCTGGAAGGTTAGGCAGAGGGAACTTAGGAACCTAAAACATATTCGTTCCCGATTATTCGCCACATTAGAGGCATTGCGTATTGAGTAGCGGAGCTTAACATCGCGCTTTGCCTCGTTACCAGAGCGACGAATTGAATTAGAACCCGTACCACTTTATAGCAAAATAAATAAGATCTTTGGTAATTTTTTAGATTCCTCTGACTTTGCGGTCGAATTATTCGTTGAAAATGTCACTTAATCTTTTTTTAATTAAATAATTAATGTCCATGTTATAATTTTTGGCACTGTCGACCTCAATTTAGGCAAAAACGCGAGAGGTAAAAACTAACTCGGATCATCAACTTGATTCGGCTGATATGTAAGCGACAGGTTATCAACTAGACATTGGTATTTGAGACCCGCGACACCAAAAAAGGGTGACTTGCTTATCTGACAGAAAAACCTTAAGAAACTTTATCAGCATATAGTGAAACTGGCCTTAAGAATTAAATGATTAAATATTGGGGATAAAATACACTTTGTGGACTGTACTCCAGTTGGTTAGATTAATGATAACAAAAAAAACTAACCAGATATTTATAG
>JAYDZJ010000081.1:10320322-10331673 GCA_034509065.1 Eueides lybia
CGCAACGAGGACGTTGACCCCGTCGCCGCGTCCGCAGAGTACGAGCTGGAGAAGCGCGTGGAGAAGATGCACGTGTTCCCTGTCGACCTCATCAAGGGCTCTGATGGACTTGGACTGTCTATTATAGGTGCGCTTTGTATTATTTTATTAGTTTATGAGTCTAGTTTACGCTTTGCTTGCTATTGAATGGCAATTGCTACTTGCATTTGGGATTTGCAGTTATGCTATACCAGATTGATGTACTTGTATATATGATTTTAAATACTACCGCTAGTGGTAATCAAATATAAAATACTAAATTTAAGAACGTATAAAATTTGAACGAAGCAGGATTTGAACCCGCGCCTCTTGGAAACCGTTCAAGAGACGCAAATTCAAATCTTGCTTTGTTCAAATTGTTATACGTTTTTAAATTTATTATTTTTCTTTGTTAAGTGTGGAATAACACTTTAAAAATAGAAGAAATATAGAATCTTTATTTATTCAAAAAATAATAATAAATTATTGTCATCGTTCTTACTTCCTATCAAATTATTTTTTCGATCTCGTATACGTTCATACACTTATGTAAGTATGTAAATTCCCCAGGCATGGGTGTAGGTGCGGACGCGGGCTTAGAAAAGTTGGGTATATTTGTTAAAACGATAACGGATAGTGGAGCGGCCGCGCGCGACGGACGGATACAGGTCAACGATCAGATCATCGAAGTTGATGGGAAGAGCTTGGTAAGCGAATATTATGTTAGAAATAAAGGAAATTCTTACAGGATTACCTTGTTGTACAACTATCGAGACTTATTTTTTTAAGATTACGTGAATATTTCTTTTTGCCGTATTTAATTTGATATATTCTTGTGTCTTTTTTTTATTAAAGTATATAAAAATATATAAATTATAAGTATATAAGTCAACGTAAATAAACAAGTTTATTATGCTTTTTTGTTGTATATTGTATGAAATTCGGAATTCAGCGTTAATAAAACCTATATGTAGTATAAGTTTTTCTTGTTCACCTGATGTTAGGATTTTTTTTTACAAGAAATGAGGACTTATCGTACAAAACTCCAACTAATAAATATATATCCAAAATAATCGCGTCTAGTTACGCATGTATTGTCTATACAATACCACTGAGAAAGTATTTTAATATGTTTCGACAGAGATGAGTACGCATAAAATTGTAAGTTGCTTAAAATAATTACAACGATTCAATTTGCTTAATTTTTTAAACATTTTCTAAAAATATTTATTATGGAGTAACACTTAAAATCTTATATGATAAAAATATAAACATATAATATTTTATAGGTGGGCGTAACTCAAGCTTATGCAGCGTCCGTGCTACGTAATACATCAGGGCC
The DNA here is from genome assembly GCA_034509065.1 of Eueides lybia. Taxonomy (NCBI): domain Eukaryota; kingdom Metazoa; phylum Arthropoda; class Insecta; order Lepidoptera; family Nymphalidae; genus Eueides; species Eueides lybia. Next base: position 10,321,683 of record JAYDZJ010000081.1, read on the forward strand.
CGTGAAGTTCCTTATAGGAAGAGAGAAGGATCCGGAGAACAGTGAAGTGGCACATCTAATTCGACAGTCTTTGGCCGCTGATAAGGAGAGAGAAGAGAGGTAAGATTTTTTTCAATTATTTAGTTATTCTGCTGCGAATTTGGAAACCTAGTTTAAGGCCCTCCATTCTTATTCGTTACCTACGTTTAACGGAATTTGACGTGTTTAGTGGTGGAAGTCAACAAATGCACGAAATGAAAATATGTATTATTATTTAAAATTCTTTCGAGTGAACATCGAACCCACAACCTGTCGCGTTTACAGTCGCATGCTTAATTTTATTTACATTTACATAAATGTACAATAAATTAAGCATGCGACTGTACAATACTTATTTTATTTTGTTCTATATGTTCTTAGACATATTATGTCGTGTAATAAATATATCCTCCACCCAAGTCCAAACTTGATTTAATATTTTATACTTTTCATCTTTCGTCTGTTTCATACTTTTTAATAATCTGAATTGCTTATATTATCTTTTTAAATAAATAACATCTTCACGCTTTTACCAACATGTATCAGGGTGGGCGCCCTTATAAAAGACATGGCGCGCAGACTAGTGGAACATAACGCATTTGGTCTTACCGGAGCGGAAACATGAAGGTTATTCCTGCGAAAGAGTATTGAAATCACGAACGTCGCGTTTAGTAAGACACTGTCTCACTGCGATGGCTTCTTTAATAAATGCTCTTAATTTATATGCGATTTTCTGTATTCGGTAAATATTTTTATATGATGTATAAAAATATTTACAGAATACAGAAAATGTTCCATGTTATTTAGAATAAACAGCCTAAATGCATTTCATGTTATCATTTAGAGCGGCTCGTGACCGTCAGCGACGGCAACAACCCGAAGAAGAAACCAGCCCACCGGCCGCTGACGCGCGCCATCCGGATATTGCGGAACTAAGGGCTCTGCTTAATGAGGTAGCTACTAGTTATATTGTGAAAAATTCCATGTGTATCTATATTTGCATTTTCATCTTATTCATGAGTGTTTAGGAATAGGCATTCTTTACATGATAATTTACTAAGTTAGAAAATTTTCTAATATAAAGTAATATTTCATGTCCTTGCAATAATAATATTACTATACAAAACTTTACAGCACTTATTCTCACGAAGCTTTCAGAACGAAACACAAAATTGCAAAACCTAAAAAAAAGTCATTCTAAAATCGTAGCACCCTATTATGTTCACGTTTAATTGGTGTCCATATGATACATGTGTCCACATAAAATTGTCGAATATAATAATCATTTGTCATCTTAATTGTTCACGTTTAATTGGTGTCCATATGTTGTCGAATACAATAATCATTAGTCATCTTAATTCGCAGTTGGTAGGCATGGAGGCGGGCGGCGGCAGCGGTACAGAGATCAGCGCGCGCGTGCGCTCGTGGTGCGCGGCGCGCGCGCCCCACGACCACCTGCGGCGCGCGCTCTCCGCCGCCGCCGACACCGCGCACCGCGCACACCGCAAGTACGACAAGGTGGGGCAAGCTATTGAAAAAGTCGATTTGTTTTATAAATAAACACTACAGATTAAAAATAAAAAAGAATCAGTCACGTAGCTTCGTCGATGAAATATTCACTAGATTAAGTGTTGCATACAAATACGGCTCGAAAAGGTGGCACCACTCAATATAAACAGAAATGATGAATGAATGATTTTTAAGTAATAAAAAATTGATTCTAACGTGTACTTATCGAAAGAAAGATATTCCTTCTGAAACCTTGCTGTTGTGGAGGCATTTTGTCATGCCCGCACATTGGCTATGGTTGGACCATACTAAAATAAAATAAGGCCGCGTTCCACTAAACGATCACAACGCCCAAAATGTCCATTTAGCCGTCCCACATAACGACCGCGGTGTTGTGGTCGCGGCGAAAACGTCACTCATGACGTCATGACTAACGATCACTCGGAGCTCGCAACGACCCACCTAAAAAAAAAGGTGGGTCGTATAGTCCGTTCCACTTGAGTTTACGACAGTAACGCCCGCAAGCAAGTGGAACGGGACAAACTGTGGTCGTGAGCGCGGGCGTTGTGATCGTTTAGTGGAACGCGGCCTAAAAACACAATTTTGTTTGTGCTATTATTTGGCGGGCCCTTTTTAGGACTGTGACACTTAATCTATGAATAGTTGATCGAAGCATAGCGTGACGTTGGTTGCAGGCGCGACGCGCGTTGCGCGAGTGGCGGCGCACGCGCGCGATGGTGCGTGCACGTGAAGAGTGGTGGAGCGGCGCGCTGCGGGACGCGCACCGCGAGTACGCGGCCGCACTGTCCGCACTGCACGACCGCGTGGCGCGCCTCGAGGTGTTGTTGCTGGTATGCTCCGCACCAACTTACACCAGACGTATCGTTTTTACTATTTTTAAAGTGTTATTCCACACTTAGAAAAGAAAAATACTAAATTTAAAACACGACGATGCTAACAACGTAAATAAGTTGTAACAAGCGTATAAAAATTTCGACGGAGCTTGGTGAGGACGGATGGCTTAGTGGTCAGAGTGCTGGAACGGTTTTCCAGAGGCGCAGGTTCGAATCTTGCTTCGTCCAAATTTTTATACGTTTTTAAATTTAGTATCAGACGTATCGTGTTTGGGCTGATTGTCTTATTTTATTTGTTGAATAATTTGCCAGTATAAGTACATTGAGGTCGACGAGTCATGGCCGTTTTGATGTTAGGGTTTTTAACTGTTACGCATTGCATTGCGCATGTGAACAAGACATATTTAAAGTAAGAAAAAAAGTTGTGCAGTATCGTATTTTTTGTTATTTTTCAGTATTTTTTGTTATTGATGAGCTATAAGAGAAATTAAATTATGTTTCATTAATATAAACACTCAAATGTTAAAATTTGTAATATTTAATATAATTTATTACAGGAGACGCAAAAGAAAGCCGGTCTGCCAGTAATGTTACCTCACGAGCCATCTGCGCGACGTGAAACGCCACCACTACCACGTCGACCAGATCCTGATCCTTTACTAATTAATGGTGAGCCATAAATTATATGACCTATAAATTTTAGTACTTTAATAAATTAATGAAAAAATATATTGTTATTTTTTATATATCTATTACTAGATCCATGGAGCTCAGACAGCGATCTCTCAGATCTCTCACCAATCGAAGATGAATACGCAAAGGTCGATAAATCAGATAAAAAACCACGGGAGGCTCCTGACATCGGTGATGTCACAGTCACAACAACAAGCGACATCAAACCGACCAGCGTGACAACGAGCTCTGTCACGTCGCAAGTGACCGTGACAACTAATTATGCGAACGTCACGTCATCCTCGTACGTCAACGTGACGACTGCTACGTCATACGTCAACGTGACGGCGGCGCCGAGTGTTCCTACGGTGGCCTCGAGCTATGTTCCTGCCACAACTGCGTCTACTCCAGCTATTGTTGCTGATACTTTGTAAGAATATAAATATAATACATAGATCTGAGTTGTAATTAAAAAATAATTTTATATTTTACATTGACAAACTGGTTTGCCAAACTGCAATCGTTCAAGACTATGGCTAAAGAATTTAACTGAGCTGAATAAAAAAATAGTATTTGTTGAGTTATATTATCTACTATACTTAAGTATTGGTTAAAAACAAAATTAGGTCATTGAAAGACACATTTAGTGTCATGTATAAATGATAATATAGACATTTTTATGTTACTAGACCGTGCAAAAGTACTAATATTGGTCTATTTAATTAGACAATAGATTTTCATTTAATTAATTTATAAGGAGTGGCGTGAACGCAACAAGTATGGCAAGCATCGCAAGTATAGCTAGCAGCGCTGGCGGCACCAATGACAGCGCTGGGGGTGTTGGGGGTGCTGGAGGTGTTGGGGGTGCTGGGGGTGTTGGGGGTGCCTCCCGAGAGCTGGACGCGGCAGTACCGCGTGGAGCTTTACTAGACACGTCTGCCCATCGTGCCCGCACCGACTTAGCGAGACATCGTCATCACGCCCCGCTACACTCCTCCCACTCGCCCCATTCTCCCCATTCCCTTAGTAATGCTAGTTCGGTAAGTACGTGCTTTTTATTTGTTTATTTGTGTGTTTTGTTTTATATGCTTTGTGTTTTTGCTGTGATGGATTAGGTATATAATAATCATTTTGTGTTAATTCAAACCAACGATATAGAAGTTGTAAGCTAAATTTAACTTGATAATAATTAATGTATTTGTGTATCTATGTTAAATATGCTTGTTATATACATTAGCAATCATTTTATGCAATATTGTTTTGTGCTTGGTGCTAGCTAAACATGTTCATTCATGTGACAATTAAATAAACAACAAAAAAAATGTAAAAAATTACTTTGAGCTGTTAAGTATCGCGTTTGAAAATATAACGTAGTTAAACGCAACTACAAATTTTCCAGTATGATGGTTTAGACGACTCCTACAATGACTCTGCGGACGAGTCGCTGAGCGAGTCGACGTCGGGGGCGCCGCCACACGCCTCCAGCCACACTGTTAGTATAAATCTTCTATATATGTATATAAAAATAAGTCGAGTTTTCCATCCTGACGCTATAAATCCAGTACGCATGAACCGATTTCCACGGTTTTGCATTTATTAGAAAGGTCTCGGGTTCCGTGAGGTTTATAGCAAACAAAATTCAGAAAAAAATTCAACAGAATAGCAGAAAAACGGGAAGAGATTTTTCGCATACAGCGCCATGTCTGATACATGTACTACTAATTTTCTTCATCTTTTAATACCCAAACGAAATGTTATAAAAAACTAAGCCATCTGGTAGCGAAACGGAGTTCGCCGGGTTTGCTAGTATATATATAAATAATAATATTCAGCTGGTGTACAGGCCGGCTGACTGTTAACGTGACGGTTGTGACTTCGATTCCCGCTCGAAAGAATTAATTGTTTTTTTAAATTCCTAGTTCTTTAGTGATATGGATAAAGATCGGCGTTGTGTTTCGCTATACAATAGGCTATATCGAGAAGAGTGTCTTAACACTTGGTTCTGTCTAGCTACCCACAGTGTATATTTAAAAGAAAGAAAAGAATAAAGTATATTAAATTTCTTTGTTCAATGCGGTATATTTATAGCATTTATTTTTTGGAGATTGTGATAACGTTAGTGTAAGGAACAAAGTGTTTTTCTAAGAAAATGATGGGTTGTTATTTAATTGTTGAAAAATATATTTAATATCATGTTTTTTAACAAATTACTTTAATATTATTAAATATTAAGGTAATAGAATATTGCTTGTTTCATTATATACATTACTGTTTGCTAGTTTTTATGATATACTAACTATCCTGTAATGATTTGTATTTGTGTGTCGATTAATATTGGGTACGTGCTTGGCCCTTATTCCAAAGATCTAACAAAAGTGTTATAGTATTAATGTTTATTGTGTACCTATTATTGAAACACATATTGTCTTTATGTTAGAACATATGGACTAAATCATAATTGCAAACTTTTGTATTGAAATGATTTTTACTTCCCTTGTAGAAGTTAATTTTGTTATATTATATACAGTATTTATAAATATTTTCGATTGATTTAAACAAATTTTATTCCGTGATAAAAAGGTTCCGATTAGTAAATTATAAATTAAAGTATTTATTACTATATCTTCTGTGTATACATGTTAAATCGTAAATAAATTATTTTAATCTTATGTCAAGGTAAATATATATTTTATATTGGTTTTAACGTTTATAACTTATGTTTTCAGCAAAGAGACACACGACAAAGTTGCGGCAGCTCTATCGGCAGCGCTACGGACGATGCTGTATATTCTCGCGATCACCGCCATCATCCACTATCGGGTATAATTTTCATTTTGTGCTTAATATTCACTGTCTATTTTACGCCAGTTAAGAATATAATATTGTGGTATTATTTTCTTGACTGACGTTACACGTGTCTCATATATATAAATAACCAAATTAGCGTCGCTAGCTTTGTGTGATTAAGTATTTATCCTAATAATGCTTTACTGTGTGATCACATATATATTATCAGTGGCATTACATTCGTATATCACGTAATTTGTACTTGTGTTACTCTACTAGATCTATTCAATATTATATATATATATATTATTTATGCTTTAAAAAATGTTGCGTAATTTAGTATATAAAATAGTGTGGTATATTCGATGGTTTCGATGGTCCGTGGGTGTGGGTCGCAGGTCCGCCCGCGTCGCTCGCGGAGCAGCTGAAGCAGGTGCTGGCGGAGCGCGAGCGGCGCCTGGCCTCGCCCCTCCCCCCCGGACACGCCCCCGGGCACGCCCCCGGACACGCCCCCGCCCCGCACCCCGACCCCGTGCAGCTCACCAACGAGCTGGTGGACGAGATACGGCAGGCCGTCAGCGAGGCTAATGCCAGAGGTTTGTTGTAGCTGCAGTACGGGCGATTAGTCGTGGCCTTCTGGACTATGATTATTGTTTACTTAGAAGAAAACATTCAAATCGGTGAAATAATTTAAAAGTAATACAAATTATAATATCAATTATAATATCGACGCAGCCGTCCATAGCTTACTTCAAAGCGACTACTACTCTTCAACTGTAATCTCAGGACATATCCTGAGATTAAATATAGATATCATTTCCTTGAACGATGATCGAATCCACAACCTGTTAAGCTTACAGTCACTGGCTTAAAATGCACTAACTAGCAAGCGCCAAACGAAGTTAAGTTCAATGAAGCTCAATTTAGTATGTTTTAACTCGCACTGTGTACTTTACCGGTCTTGTTCAATACATACAATATATTTTCAAACTTTTCTTTATCGATTTTAAATCATATTTATATTTGAATAGTTCTATTATGTGCTATTATTTCTGTCTGTATCTTGTCATAGGTTTAATAAAATATATATCCTTTCACCTATTACAATTATTATATAGGCATACAAATTCAAATAAATATGTATATTGATTAGGTTAATGTCTGATAACAGTATGGAAAATGTATGGAAGAATGTGTAATACATTCGAACTATTTTAATGACAGTTCATAATGAATATAGTATCGACCTTTTCAGACACGTTTATTTAATCTGTAAATGATAAGTATAGAATTTATTTATTTATAATTTTTTGAGTAATATTATGTCAAAAGTGGCTTGTAGATGCGTAAATATATTATTATGTGTTTTTGTGTTTGTAAGTATTCATGTATTAATATAATTGTTTGGTGGTGGTGCTTTTTATGGACGCTTTTTTATTATTCATTTATATTTTCGTCATATTGTTTTTTATTTATGTGGTTTTACACTGTATCCAACACATGGCAGGGTAGAAAGAGGAAGTTCACCACTTTGCGCCGAATTTGAGGCATTGCGTGTTGAGTGTCGGAACTCAACGCCGCTTACTTTATAAATTATCACTCATATAGTGACGACACACAAACGTACTAAAAAGTACTTTGTACTAAAGATATTTATTAAAAATTGTAAAATGATGTACATTCATTTTACAATTTTTAATGAATTTTTATTGTATGTTTATATTTGCTGTAGTGCATTTGTGGTGGTTGTTCCATCTACAATGCTTTGTTACAAATATAATAGTATAATTTCTAGAAAAGTTTGTTCTGTTATGGTCCGAACGTGTCATGCCTGCAATAAGTAGTTGTATTACAAACGCAAATTAATATGTGCTAACATTAATATCATAAAGCAGTATTATAAAGCAGACAAAAAAAGGCCGAAGAGGTACAACGTTACAGCATCCACTCAGAAGAGTGAATTTCTTTGCTCCGGTAACAAAAACAACAATGCACATCTTTGAATTTCACCATTTAACATACAACGTCAATATAATTGAGCCGGCCATCGGGAACGGAGTGTTAATACTCGGTTCCCTTCTATCCTGCTACACGCGGGATACGGCGTAAAGCTAAGAAAACAAAACCAAACAAATATTTGTAGTGAAGAAAGTTCCGGCTTGTGTAGTCGGCGGCGGCGGCGAGGTGCCGTGGCAGCCGCTGTCGGCCGCCGCGTCGGAGGCCAGCCTGTCGCCGCGCGCGCCCCCCGCGCCCGCGCCCCACCCCGCCCCTCACCCCGCGCCGCACCCCGGCAACTTGTGGACCAAGCAGCAGGTACTGGATACTGCTGCTATTCTTATTGGTTCCCCCCTATGGCCGCGTTCCACTAGACGATCACAACGCCCGCGCTCACGACCACACTTTGTCCCGTTCCACTTGCTTGCGGGCGTTACTGTCGTAAACTCAAGTGGAGCGGGCTATACGACCCACCTTTTTTGTTTTGGTGGGTCGTTGCGGGCTCCGAGTGATCGTTAGTCATGACGTCATGAGTGACGTTTTCGCCGCGACCACAACGACCGCGGTCGTTATGTTTGACGGATAAATGGACGTTTTCGGCGTTGTGATCGTCTAGTGGAACGCGCCCTACAGTTGCAGTAGTCTGTGGTCACAGGTAGTGGTAGACTCGCTCAGTCTATCCGTGACCACGGACTATTGTAAAGTGTTCGAAACATCGGGTTCCTAAAAAATGTTTAAATTTTAAAATCCGATATACCGGATTAATCCGGTTAAAATTGTTTTATTTAAAATGTGTAATAATCGTTAAAATAAATATTCTATTAGGTACAGAATACTCCTGGTATGCTTTCTGTTGATTAGCTATTGCCTATATGAATAATGCGCAATGTGCACGTTTCAGAAAAAACGGAAACATCGAATTACAAGAGGATTGTGATGAGAAATCTCTGTCTATTTTGTTCAAGTTAAAAAATTTAGCATAATTTTAACTTAATTATTAGTGTAAATGAGCGTAGAATTCGGGAAATTGTGGTTGAAGTCAACGGACACTGTTTGTCTTCTTGATTTTTAGGAACAATCTCGAGGTTGAAAACAGTGTAACGACTAGCTCTCTTCTGTTTTTCTTTTATATATTAAACAATAATTCAACGATACGACACTATTTCTACTTTTAGCAATAGTCACTAAGTGTTTAATTAACCCAAGTTACCTTATAATAAGCTAGGGAACATATTTTTGGTACCGCTACATATTTTATTTCTATTAAACTTAAACTTATAATTGCATTAACTAAAGTCAAATGTATTCATTTTATTAATATATTAAAAAAAACTGTATAATTAGTGATATCTCTAACTAGCCATAAAAAAAAGTGTTACTAATTGTTAAATAATTAGAACCCTATGCTTTACTTAATTGTTATAAAACCAATTTATTATAACAGGTATGGCAATGGATATCAAGTCTGGGCGAGGGTCTGGAACGTCACGCGGGAGCCTTCGCAACACGCGGCGTGGACGGCGCCCTGCTTCTCACACTCAGCTCTTCAGATCTAAAGCTTTTAGGCTTACCCGGGGACGATCGGCGACGAATGAAAAGACGGCTCAAAGATCTTAGAGCCCAACACGAAAAACATTTGAAAGCTCTAAAAAAAGCTGAGAAAAAGGCACGCAAGAAGTAATTTGTTTGAATACCTCTTTACATTGATGTAAACGGTTTTGTATCGATACTTCCATCGATGAATGCCATGATATGTTCACGTTCTTTTTAAAAGTTCTGTTTTGTTCTTTGATGGAATAGTAGGGAATATTAAAAAGAGACGTGTGCATAATGTGTTAACTTTTAAAATTCAATGTAAGAGGTATCTCTATGTAATTCTCCTGCGGCCACTCCTAGTGCTGCAATTCACGTGAAACTTCTTTTGTGTATCACATTGTCTAGTCTTAAGGTTTTTAATTTTCTACTTCTTTACTATTTATGCATTTCTTGCCTTATTTATTTGTATCACTCACTTTTGTGGCAGGTTTATTTTTTTTATTACATTTAAGAACTGTTTCACGTGAAAGGCATCACTGTACGTCATTTCGTTTAACTTAAAATTAAGGGAAAATGTAGCGCCATACTTATGAAAACTCATATATTAAAATAAATAACAC